>PVHY01029546.1:0-14182 GCA_004024945.1 Uropsilus gracilis | reverse complement strand
GGGGGGGGGTCATGGACTGCAGTCACCAGCAGCACAGTGGCCAGCCGGTGGCCTCCCTCCGCTGGGGTGTACCTGTACTCGCCACCAGTGGGTACAGGTACAGGGTGAGTCCTGGGCTGAGGTGAGTCAGACCAGAGAGAAAACAGCCGCCACGTGACACTCACGTAAAACCCTGGTGACGTGTGGATGCAGAAGCCAACCCCTGGGACGCTGGGGAGCCTGGGACGCCAGGGGCAGGGGAATGAGCCGGGTGGGTGCGGTGAGCGACAAAGGCACGACCCAGGCACCGAGGACGGAAGCCGGCCTTGGCGCTCAGACCGCTGTCCCTCCAGCACTGTGACTGCTGACCACCTCAGTC
The DNA here is from genome assembly GCA_004024945.1 of Uropsilus gracilis. Classification (NCBI taxonomy): domain Eukaryota; kingdom Metazoa; phylum Chordata; class Mammalia; order Eulipotyphla; family Talpidae; genus Uropsilus; species Uropsilus gracilis. The sequence continues at coordinate 13,824 of PVHY01029546.1, read as the reverse complement.
CTGAAGGGGAAGGACATGCCTGTTCTCAGCGTGCCGGTGGTCTCATGTGTGTGTGCACGTGTCAGTAAACCACAGGCCTTGCGAGTGACCAGGCCCCTGTTCTAACTCGCCCTCCGGCAACGCTGTGTGGCGACATGCGCGAAGCACCTGCTCGCAGACCTCACAGACCCGGCTGCCCTGCATGAGCGCCACGCGGATGGTGGCATTTTTCTTCAAGAAGTTCACGACTTACTTTGCACTTCCAGCCATTGGTCGGCACTGACTTCATGACCGGCTGCAGACAGAAAGTGTGATAGCCCTTGTCACACGTGTCGCACACCAGCATCTTGCTGTCTTCTCCCGATTGTCTAAAAAAACGAGACAGCGACAATGAGGCCTCATCCTTAAGCTTTCACTTGTGACGTAAACAACCCTGAGAAGACCCGGTCCTGGGAGCTGCCTGCTCACAAGCCCTCGGTGCCCGCTCTGGGCACAGGTCACGGCAGAGGCGGGCTCTCCCCCGGCCCTCGGAGCGGCACCCTGACCGGGAGCTCCCGGTGATGAGCCTGCTTTAGCCATCTTAGGAATCCTGCGGAGAAGGAGGGGTTAGGCAAGTGGATGACTCAGACCTTGACTCTAAAACATCTCCAACCCGAGCTCCCTACAGGGGGAGCAGAGGGCACTGGGCACCGACGCCAGGGGCAGGGGAATGAGCCGGGTGGGTGCAGTGAGCGACAAAGACACGACCCAGGCACCGAGGACGGAAGCCGGCCTTGGCGCTCAGACCGCTGTTCCTCCAGCACTGTGACTGCTGACCACCTCAGTCCTGAGCTTCCAGGCACAGAGAGTGGTGGCCATCGAAGAAAACCAGGAGGGTGAAGCACAGTCCTGGCTGAAGAGCCCAGCCTGTCCACTAAGCCGCAGCTAAGAGGTCGATCACCAAGAACAGTGGTTAAAGACCCTAAAGCCTTTACCTAAGCCCCACGGGCGTGGCCACGACGCCGGCTCCTCAGGATTTCATGCAAAAGGAGGGGAGCGGAAAGCTGGGGAATGCGAGCAGAGCTGGGGAGGGACCTTCGGATGAAGCCTGGGAAACGGAAGTGGAAGGAACAGGGTCCAGCTGGCCTCCAGTCAGTCCTTATTCAGCTTAACAGACTCCACAGATTAGAACGCCAGCGTCAGCTCTTCAGCCACGTGGGAAGACGGCGGAGGACGGCCATCTTGGAGCAGCGCTCCTGTGTCTTCCTGGGACCCGGGCATGGGGGCAAGGCAGCCGTCGCAGTGAAGGGCGTCCTTGGCTTTCACCCAAACATGCAAGCCCACGCGTGAAGCCACATGCCACCAACGCCAGGGCCCCGCTGCTCACGACGGTCAAACTAAGCGAAAAGCAACAGACTTGGGCGGGGTGGGCGTGGGCCCCCGGTCACACGGACGCTCAGCCTGTGATGGCTTCAAGTGTGGAGGCGGACGCTGGCGACACCCCGAGTCAGCACGCCGTGACCAGGGGTGGAGAAGAGGCGGAGCAGGGGCGACGACAGGCGAATGGCAGCATGGCGCACGGGGTGCACGGGGAGCTGTCAGAACCAGGGCCGCAGGGCGCCCCCGAAGGTCAGAGAGCTACCAGGCCCCTCCGCCACCAGCCCGTGGCGCCCAGCGGCGGCCGTGCCCACACTCGTGCAGAAGGCTGGGGGCGTGGGCACGCCCGAGCTGGTGCACCCGCACCTGGAAGCGAGGGTAGAAGCGGCGGCGGCAATGGCACCGCCACAGAACGCCCCGGACAGCGGCGCGGGAGAAGCCCGGAGAGTGCGCGGAGAGCTGCGGGGGGTCGGAGGCCCCCGCCGGGCCCGCGGCTCAGCCACACGTGTGCTCCTAGAGCCTGCGTCCTGGAAGGGAGGCTGGAACGTCACCGATCCTTCGGCTCGCTCCGGAGTCCGCGCAGAGCAAGGCGTCCTCTCCGCCGTGCTCCTGGCCCAGGCTCCCTCGGCAGCGGTGGCTCTACTGACTACGGCTTTCCAACTGTCGCTATCACCCATTTAAGAACTGCTGACACCCCCCACCCGGCTGCTGGGGTCACCAGAGGAATGTGAATTTTGAAAGTTTAGTTTCGATTGCGCCGTAGTGACGCAGATGCGGGCAGGTGCGCGCGGCGGCGGCGTACGGTCCCTCGGGCTGCGGACAGCGTGGCCCCCCTGGCCTTGTCCCTCCGGCACGCACACGCCCGGCCCGGGGACTGGACTTACTTGCAGTTCTGGCAGACCTTGCACTCGGGACACTGCCAGCCTGCCCGCTTCAGGGGCGTGGCTGCGATGTCCAGGCAGAGCCCGTGGTAGTGCTGGCCGCAGGTGGTGCAGAAGAACTGGTCCAGCAGGTCCCCTGGGCTGTCGCACACGGCGCAGTTGGCATCTTCCTTCGCTGTGGCAGGGGACAAGCAGAGAGTGAGACGTGGCACAGCCCTGCGCAAACAGCTCCGCCACCCCCAGCGGGAAGGGCCGGGCCTTCCGGGTCAGGCCTTCCAGGCCAGAGCGGCGGCAGCCACCGTGCCAGCCCCGCTGTCCGCAGCTGCTCCTCGCGGGTCCCGACCGCAGAGCGCCCTGTGGGGCCCCAAGCCCCCCGCGCCCCCGCTCAGCTCCCGCGGGCTGGGGAGACCAGCCGGGGCGATGCCTGCGGCGGTGCTGCGCCGACCGAGCCGGGCACGCGTCGACTGGGCGTGGCGGACGTTCCGAGACGGGCAGAACCGTGTCAGCGCAGGCAAGGAGCTGAACGAATGAGATGACGAGGTGCCTTCAGCAAAGGCGGACCAACTCCCATTCAGACTGTCTAGGGTCTTCCCTTCTGGGAAGCAGGAGGCGCGCAGCACGCCGGCCCCACGCAGCCTTCAGAACTGCCGGCTGCGAGAGCGCCAGCGCCCGCGCGGTGACGCGGCCACTCGGGCCCAACGCGGCGCGGGAGAAACGGCTCTTCTGCGGCAGGAAGTAAACGTCAGCTAAGAGTGCCTCGTCCAGCACCGTGCGGAGGTCTCACCTACTCCAGAAGAGTGACAAACTATGACCTGAGACCACGCCACTTTGATGGCAGATGCCAACACGCTCCGACCCGACACCGTCTCACCTGAGCGGCGTGAGGTAGAATAAATCCCCTGGGGAGCGTCTTCAGCTGTGCATCGGAACCCCTGTCTGTTGCTCTCCCCTCGCCCCTGATCAGTCAGTCCTCTCTGGCTGAGAACCCGCTCTCACCTACTTCCTTTTCCAGCCGCGTCCTTAGACAGGAACGGGCCACTGCAGGAACCGGCAGGCCGGCCCTAGGGAGAGCAGCGCTCCGGGGTCCTCTAAGGGCGGTAAACGTCACGCTCGGCAGAGGAGCTGCGGGCCAGGAGCAGCACACCAGAACAATCCCAGGGAGACGCGGCTGACGGACACAGGCGAGGCCAAGCGTCCAGGCTGTGTGCCGCGGCCAACAGTCAGGCTGGGGTGGGGCGGGCCGCGAGCTGCCCCTGCTCAGCCTGCGAAGGCCCTCCCTGCAGACAGACAGGCCCAGACCTTCCGTTCCCACAGCGCACCCAGTCAACATCTTGCCCCTGGCCAGCGGGCTACTGCGCCCCACGCCCGGCTCACCGGGGCCGGGCAGGAGGTCCGCCTTCAGCCAGAATACCCCCACCCCCCAACTGGCCCGGCTGGCTCCTCGCTGCCCTTTCCGAGAGGCAGCACTGCTCAGCAAACGAACGGGGAGGGAAGACGGGGGGACCTGCGTCCACACAGGAAGGGACTCAAGCCCAGCCCCAGCCGCCTGAGACAGAGCCCCCCTCACGTCTCACTCCTGACAGGACTGCTGGCCTGAACAGTCTGACCGTTCAGTGGCGGGCTGGCGGGCTCGCACGCGCCAAGGTGCTGCGGCCAGCGGACCCTCAGCAGCCAGGCGGAAGTGGAGCGCTGGCCTGCCGCCAGAGGCGCTGCTCCTGCCGTCGGCGGGGCTCCCCCCGGGGTCCTGGCCCTGCGGTCCACGGTGCAGCGGGCACCTCTTTCTACAGTTAGCTGGCGATGCTTTGAAAGTGAGGATAGAAAACACCGCCCAATCTTTGAGTTTCCAAGGTGACTCCGGGACTGAACTTCCAGGACCCGGATGATACCGCCCCGCCCGCCCCTCCGCCCCCCGCCCCGCCGGGCTCCGGCCAGGTGCGTACTTACATCTCTCGGGCGCCTGGTCGATGTGCTCGGGGCAGAGCAGGGAGCAGCGCCGCAGGTCCTGGAAGGTGCCGGCCCCTGCGGCGCAGGGGTAGTGGTAGGCCCGCCCGCACTTGTCTTCGCAGCATCGGATGGTGGCTCCAAGGTGCTTGCAAAATGCACAGCGCTGCGGGGCGGAGGGGGAGGCGGCGCTTAGGAAACCCGCGGCCAGGCGAGCGTGGGGGGGGCCCGCGGGCTGCGGGCCACGGGGGCAGGCTGCAGGCCATGGCGGCAGGCGGCAGCCCTGAGCTCCGGCGCGCAGGGTCCAGCGCTCGACGCGACTCACCCTCCCAGGCCAGAGGGCGCTGCTGGGTGTCCTCTCGCTACCCACCTCGGCAGGAACGCACAGCCAAGCATTTCAGAGGCCGCCGCGAGGCTCGCCGGGGCTCAGGGCTCAGGGCTGGCCACCAGCCTCGGCCCCGCCGGTCCGTGTGCGAGAGAAACGCGCGGCGCTTACAAGGCCGCCTCCTCTCTCCACCCGCCTGAACGCCGCTGTGCGTGGCCTGGGCGCCCAGCTGAGGGGCCGGAGAGACATGCAGGCGGGAGGTGGGCCCTCGCGGGCGGCAGTCACCGTGTCCAAAGCCCGGCCCCCAAGCAGCGGCAGCAGAGGTGCTGTCCCCATCTGCGGACAGGCGCCCCGGGCACGAGAGCCCGAGGGACAGGTGGCCCCCAGGTCGGAGAGGGGGGGTCGCACGTGAGGTCTGAGAACCTGTGTCACAACCACGGCCGTCACACGACAACCCAGAAAGACCAAGGCGCCTGCATGGAGCTCCCGGCGCCGGCTCTGGTGCTGGCAGCCGATGAGAACACGCTTGCTGAAAAACGTCATGGCTCCGGCTTCAGGTACGGCCCAGCCTGAAGCAGCAGCCTCGGGCATCTATGTTCTCCCTCGTGGTGGGCGCAGGCCGGGGAGCTGGGGAGGTCTGGCTCCCCTTTTGGGGGTACGCTGGGGCGACTCGGCAACCCCCCCATCTGCGGCCTTGGCACTCCTCCTTATTGGGGGGGTGAGGGGGTCCCCCTGGTTCATTCTCACTCAGTCATTCCCCATTCTGAAGGAGCGAAGAGAAATAAAGGCGCCGAACACACCCGTCACCTGCCCAAAGAGCGTATGGTCGGGCTTCAAGACACAAGAGTCGGTGAGAGGGGCGCGAGGATGTACCACCAAGTAACCCAACGTTTCTGGTGCTGAGCTCAACTGCCCATCCAGAGACACTCAACACGAGCAAGGAGCCCCCCGCCCCGTCCCACTGGGGAGGGAAAGCCACAAAGAAGTGCCAGTGACCCATGAAAAATGGCAAACCGTGTGAGGGGATGAGCCAGACCAACCATTTGCTAGGGTCTGTCCCCACTGGGGACCCCACCGTGGCCAGTGGCTGGGAAACGGTCTCCCAAAGCCAGACGCCAGAGCTGCAAGGCCAAGAAGCAGCACGGTGGCACAAGCATCGGGATGAAGGGAAGGGACCGCCAATGAGAACAAGGAGACGCTGAGCCCAGAGAACGTAGGGTCCTGAGAACAGAAGCTCGTCGCCCCCACCGCAGGAGGTCCCACAACGAAGCAGCTGGGGGAGCCGCTCCGCACAGCAGTCGGAGAAGGCTGCGGCACGCGCTCGGAAGGGCCACCCGCCCCAGAGCGCCCATGGAGCTGCTCGGCCGGGTCGGCAGTCCTCCGGGAACCTGGGGCTTCACCCAGGGGGACCCTGCTCCAGACAAGAAAGCAGAGCCGCAAGCCGACCACCGGCCGCCAGGAAGGACCCGAGTGACCGCAGAGGGGGGCAGGCAAAGGGGAGGGGAGGGCGATGCCCCCAAACACGAGCCGTGGAAGCGAACAATGAAGTAAAAATCGATACTAAAAACACAGCCTGCCACCGATCCCGACTTTCTGGATCTCAAGCTACATGGGCCGCGGGCCCCCAGCAGCAGCTCTGCTACAGGGGTGCCGCAGGGTCGGTCTGCCGCAGGGGTGGGGCCGGACACGGGGTGGGGCCGGACACAGCGCGGCGCCGTGGCCACAAAGCCGCAGGCTAGTGTGCATTCTCCTCCTGCTCGTCTCTGTCCTCCTCCACTCCTGAGCGCTACTGCCTCCGGAAGAGCAAAGAGAAGATGCACGCCCGACTTCTCGTCACTGCAGAGAAGCTGCAGACCAGCTTTCCAAAGTGGACTGTCTCCATGCTCTGACTCGCTGCTGGCCAGCGCATCCAGAGGCAGAACCCACACCGGCCAGAGGCCCACTGGGTGGACGCGGCCGTGGGGAGAGTGGACTAGTCTGTCCAGCCAACTGCTGGGAGTCTCTCTGTCAGCGTGGTCAGTGTTGGTCAAAGCAAGACCTGCCGTTACTCCCACGGCATGTAGCAAGCCGTGCAAATCGTTTGCAGTAAGACTTCTGGCAAATCAGATGCACTGACGTGCATTTAAGCACACAATAAACAGACATTGTTTAAACCAACCCTTTTCCCAGCGTCTCTGTCACTGGAGAAACGCGCTTCATCCTCACGTCCACACATGCGCATGGGGGCCTCGGCCTGGCTGCAGCTGAGGCACCATGCGACTCCTGGACACGGGGGCGGGTGGGTGGGAGCATGCTCCTCACATAGCTGCCGAGAGGCGCTTGGCATTCAAAGGTCACGCGAACTTTACAGAAACTGCGCTCTTATCTTTCAACAAACACGGCGCACTAGGAGAAGCGCGTGGAAAATACTTTTCACGGAGGTCTCCGCCGGCAGCACACTCCTCACACACCACCCGGTGGAAGGCAGCCGGCCAAGCACACACATCCGGCGAGTATCTGGGGCGAGGAGAGCAAAGCCAACAGCTCTCCGAGGTCTAGTCCGTTTACGTGGATTAGCACCTAAAACTCCCAGAGGGTCCCCGAGGGCATCTTACTTTTTCTCCTACTTCCACCATCCAAGGGAGAAACAGGAAAGCAAAGTGTTCGTACTTCTGACAGCGGTTCAGGAATGTGCTCCCCCGGGCCCCAGGGCACACTTGCCTAGAGTGAGAATGCGAGGGGGGCTCCCCACACTTTTGGTTCCCTAGACTGAGGAAAGGGCCTCTCAAATGCGTAAGGCAAAGCCTAGAATAACACCAGATCGAGGAGTAAGGCTAAAGGTGCGTCATGACACAGAAACAAAGGCTCCGGTTATTCCAAAGTCCTTCCCTAAACTGTCAAACGTGTGCTCTGCACCAACTAGGGCGGTGAGCCGGGTGCTCTAGGAAGCATCAAATCCATCTGGGCTCTTCATGAACCGAACTGCAGCTACTCTTTACAGTGTTTCTCCTGTAAGTCAGCTGATTCGCCTACAGTGAGTGCAGCAGCCAAAAGCAGGAACAGAATGGCAAGATGAAACGGGAACCTGTCCGGACAGGTCTCTTGCTTACCGAGAGCACAGAGGGGCAGGAACAGGGTGATAACCGGACACACTAGGCTGGACGAAACCCTCTAGGAGGAGCTGATACGTACCGACGGGGCACCAGCTCCGGGCACGGACGAGGGAGGCCGAAGACGGAGCCGCAGCCCCAGCTCCCCGGAGGCTGCTGCCTGCAAAGCCGCCAAGAGAGAGAAAACCCCGGACGCACGTGAAGATGTCTCACGCCCCCCCCCCCCGAAACACTGGAGGTTTTAAAGACGGCAGAGAGAAAGGCAGAGTTCTAGGAGCCCCCCAAAAGCGAAAGATCGTTTACATGCAAATGGAGAAGCAGGCGTGGCTTCCACTATCAACACCCAACGCAGAAGGGAAAAGCAGTATCTCCCAAAGGTTACAGAAGGAACTCAAAACGAAACTCCTGGTGTCTGCGGGCTGAAAACCCAAGTCTGGAGACAAGGAACCAAAACAGAGCCGTGTCCCAACAAAACCAGCAACTCTGAGACTGCGCAAACACGAGCGCACGCCCGACACATCCATTTCCAAACTCCACAGACACGCACGTGCACTTGTCGGAAGCCCGCCGACAAGCCGGGTGCGCGCGTGCGTGCGCGCGCTCGGGGCACGGAGAGACGGCAGCTCCGAGTGAAGGGCTGGGCTGGGAGAGAAACGCACGCGGGCGCCGTGAAACGACAGCACGTGCAACAGCGCTGGCGGCAGAGAAAGCAGGAACGGCCTGCAAGCGGCGGAAACGGCGACCATCGAGTTCCCAGCAGAGTCCACGTCCCAGTGGAAACGCCGGAGAAACAGCCACCAGCGTTTACGTGACTCACGGTCCCTCCGCTGCCTGCACGCCCGCACAGCCGGGTGACTGCCATCGCGCCTCCGAAATCAAGAGGTAAAGCAGACAGGAAATAAGGAATTCAGTGACAACGGTCAAGCTGGATTCAAATCTACACAGAGCACAGATTGTCCGCATTCCGAAAACATCGAGGCTGCGTGCCCACAGCGTATGCGAGCGTACGCCGGACCTAACCTCGCCATCCGCACGGCCATCTGGAAGTCACATTCACGCGCTCAGATTTTGATCGTTTCTCCAGAAGCATTTTCCGAAACAGCTACTTCTGCGAAAAGCAGTTATGTCCCCCATATAACACTAACCACGAATTCGCCCAGACCATCCACTCGCTAAGCAGACTTATAAAAGCTGCTTTTCAAACAATCTGATAAGAAATACGTCGCGTGTCTGAGACGAGGTGGACGTAGCTCAGCGGAAAAAGACGTCACCTGGAAAGCACAAAACCAAGACTGCGGAACAGAAACGTGCCGCTAGCCAGCGCTAAGGATGGGAGGAAGCCAGCAGAAGCAACGCAGGATGCAGGCGGTGAGCCGCCCGAGGCGGCCAGCCCAGCGACGGGTCTGCAGGGGGTGCGCGCCCTGAGCCAGGTGGTCAAGTCGGCCCAGGGAACGCGGTCTGCGCTGCGAAGAGAGGCTGGCGCAGCAGCGAGGGACAGACAGGCCAGCCTACGGACCCAGGAGCCCACTCTGCCCGCCCGACGTGGTACCGCCCAAGTCACTATTCCAGCTCATCACCACTTCACTCAAGCCTCCGCTAACAGAAGAGCACTTGGCAGCACTACAGAATCGCCCGCCTCTTGAAGACCAGGCTCGAGGCAGCCAGTCTTGCCACCCACACCCCAGGCCCAGCTCCTCAGCGGAAGGTGGGGTGGCCCCTCCGCCCCCAGGGCTGCCTGCAGGCAGGCATCACACGGGCACACAGAGGCTGGCAGGCTGGGGCAGGCGCTGCCTTGCCCTGCAGTACTGGGCCCTGTCAGGCACCTAGGACCGCCGGCGTCTTGAACAGGACATGAACGAGAACAGAACCTCACCCGGGCACGGTGGCGCGTGCCTGTAAGCGGCAGCCTAGGAAGCCGGGGCCAGGGACCATAGTTCACATCCCGCCTGGGGAAATGTCGTAAGACCTAGTTTCAAAAATACCTAGGCGTGGTGGCACACGCCTGTAATCCAGCTACCTGGGAAGCTGAGGCTGGGGATCGCTTGAGTCCGTGGTACCCCGGGCCACGAGAATCTGCGGTTCCACAGGCAAAAATAGCGAAAAGAACAGAACCTCGCTGTCTAGAACTGTGAGATTTTTGTGCAGCGAAAACACCTCAGGAAAAGTCACGTGACCAAAAGCCGTGTCTAAGGAGCTGCCATTTGACCCACGAAAGCACGAGCATCCTGGGTTTCACAGAAACCCACAACCTGGAAACACCAACGCCTCAGAGGCACGCGGAGGGAAATCCGGTCAGCCACCAGGGGGTGCAGTCCACCCCCGAGACCCCAGGGGAGATGAAGAGCCCGGCTCAGGGCAGCCGGGAAGCCCTGCCCACACGCAGCCAGCCCACCGAGGAGCTGGGCTGGGGCTCTGGGAGGAGCTAGGGGCAGAGCTGTGCCCAGAAGTCCTCTGAGTGAGAAGTGTCCGGGACAGAACTTAAAATGATGGTACAGCTGAGCCACGTATCACAAGGAAACGACATCACCACGGCCAACAGCTCCTGTAACTCAAAACCCCTCTGCAAGCCACAAGTGGACGCGAAAGCCCACGGCCGAAGCAGTGACGACACGGAAGCCGTACTCTGAGACGTCCTCGCCCAGCGAGGCGACTCTGGGTTTCTCCCGCAGGCATCCACAGACCACACCATTTCCCTTTAATCTCCTCAGTTAAGGGGAGGTTAGTTAAAAGATCGCTACAGCCGGGCATGGCGGTGCATGCCTGTAATGCAAGCGATGGGAGGCAGAAGGCCAAGGATCATTTGAGTTCACAGGTTCGAGACGACCCCGGGCAACATAGCGAGACCTGGTGTCAAAAAAGGTGCCGGGCACCGCGGTGGGCGCCTGTAATCCCAGCCACCCGGGAGGCTGAGGCTGGGGATCCCGACTACCCGGGGCAACGTAGCTAGACCTAGTCTCAAAAACAAAAAAACGAAAAATCAGATAGTTATGGGTTGAACTGAGGGACAAAAAATGTCCAAACATTGTAAGCTGTTATAAAGCGCTATTGAATGACGTGGGGAAAGCGCAGTGTGAACTCATGACTGAGAAGCACCTCTTCCTCACGGGGGCTTTACCTCTGAGCCCGGGTCAAGACGGCCCACGGCAACTCGGCAGGATGCTGGCACGGCTGACCACACCCACGTGGAGAACAGAAACCTGAGCCGAGCCGAGCCGAGCCCCGCGTCGCCCCGCGTCCCCACGGCGCACGTGACTCGGCTGCGGAACAGCCCCGGAGGGAGCTGTGCAACACGCACTGGGCCTGTAAGTCGCAGCGAGCACAGCCCACGAAAAGGGAAACGCCAAGTTACAGAACTAAGCCCTCTGCTTGCTGACTGAAAAAGAAGCACAAGGAAGCAACCCAGGCCGATCAGCAAAGGGATCTGCAAAACGAGTCCTCGTCAGTTCCGTCCGCCAAGGACATCCCGACTTCAACAGGCGAGACGACAAATCAACCGGAGAGAAAGGCAGGGGGCGCAGGCGCGGCCTGCAGCGGGGTAGGCGGTGGCCAGGGGCACACCGGGATTTCCCTGCCCACCGGACGCCACAGGTCTGTGAGGCCAGGGCTATGTTCCTGAGAGGACCGGGCACCTTTTTTAAGAAGCCATTTCCCTAACAAGGTTGACTCCCTTAGTCGTTTCCTTCCCATCAGCGCTTTTCAAAACCCCCGTGGAAAACAGGCTCCTGTGCCCTGCTGGCAAAGTGTCGCGATCATGTGAAAGAGCAAGGGCCGAAAGGACCCTGAAGACATCTTGCGTTGCTTGTTCCTTTCTCGGTCTATCTCCTAGCATGCCTGGTTATCTAGAACTCACTGCTGAACCCAACACTTGACACACTGGCGCGCGTCTGAGGCACGAGGATGCGCTGTTTCCCAGCAGACAGGACTTACTTCCTCCTTGGAACAAGCGCTCAGCTAGAGAATCTCCCGCAGCTCAACCTGGACGTGGGCTGCCGGACTCTGGGTCTCCCCTTGGGTCCCAAGAGGCGGCGGTTTCTGTCCCCCAGCAGTCCCGTACTCCGCGGGCGTAGCCCAGGGACCAGCGGACGTTTCTGAAAAGGGTCCTCTAGCAAGCAGTTTAGAAGAGGCAGAAATCAAGGACATCACGTCCAGTTCTATTATCTGCCAAGAGGAAAAACAAACTGCAAAACAATGCGGTACTGACCGCTGCTCCAAATAGGGTGACTTTTGGGGGACGCTGGCTTCGAGTGAAAAGAATGGGACTTGGGGGTTCAAACCTCCTCCCCCCATCATCAAAGTGACTTCTAAGTGTTCATTCTGATGCCCACGAGATCTGACACATCCATCTCGGGGAAACAGCCTCCCACAGCAGTGCTGGAAAAGGCCAGTGTGCGCCCCAGGCACCTGCGCCCACACGCGCACACCTCCGAAAGGCGCGCACAAGACTCCACCAGGCCTTCCCTCACCGATGCCTTCAGCCCGTCACCAAGCTGGAGAGCGATGGCGGGGAGGTCGCGGCACCCCCAGCACACCGAGAAAGATTTTCCAGCGTGACAGCTCTCTTCAGGGCCTCCAAACGGCCCCTGAAACTGTAGCCCGAGTTTGGGAAATTTTTAACCCCGGATGCAGGCGGCAGTGGAGAGCCTTACACCTTAGCTCCAAGAGCAAGAGAAGGTGTACAGCCGTCTGCATCTCACACCCAAGCAACGCACCACACCTTGTAGTTCCAGGCCGACTTTATTAGGAAATCGTTCAAGTCCGCGTCAGAAGTTAACATCCAAATCCACGGAGCGTCTGACTGAGCGTCATCTTACGCCTAAAGGTTTTCATCTCAGCCCTAGAGCGCAACAAACTGTAATTAAATTTCACCCCTGCGAAGTCATAGGACCGCTACATGGTAGGGCAACTCAGAACCTTCAGCCTGTGTTTGCAGCAAAAACTCCCGGGGGCGGGAGGGTGACACCCACGGAGTGAGGGAAACTCGCCACCGACACCTAACCCTAACCCTAAGACTGAGCGGCGCACTTTCGGCCAGTACTTGCCCGTGGAGAAACAGGACGAAGGAAGCACGGGCTTTTCATTACCCTCATTACTGCGCAGAACGAAGGCCTGAGTCCAGACTGGGAGCCAGAGGTGTGTCGAGTGTCACCGACGCAGCTCACACACCACAGAACAAGCAGGTTCTGAAACGCCCCCATCCAGCAACTATGCTTTATTTAGAAGGAGCCTTCAGAGCGTCCCCGATGGCAGAGCCCATTTCAGACCAGGGCCCAGATCACTCCCAGCACACGCCCGTAACTTCTGATGACACAAACGCCTCCTCGCTGAACGTCTTCCCTGGACCGAGAGCACAGGGCCGCGCTCCCCGCATCTTTTCTTCTCGGGGTGTTTGGTCCTAACAACCTCACTGTTTCCAAAGCTCGGCAAGTCCGAGGACGCGCCATCTCCACATCCCCACCACATCCCCGGGCTTGAAGAGACAGAGGCCTGCCTGCGACTCCTCCTTCCAACTCACACACCAGCTGCCACCACAGCTTTCCACCTTCCCGCCTCACACCCCACGCCTGGGTCCGCCGAGCTCACCCACCCGGAACCGCAGCGGCCCTAGGTCCTCCTGACTTCCTGCAAAGCTCTTCCCACGCGACCACCACCGCCGGGAGAGCTCAGGCCCGCGCTTCCTGAGGAGGCTTCGCCAACGAAGCTCCCACGGTGGCCACACAGAGGCCACCCCCCCTCGCGCCCAGACCCACGCAGCTTCACACTGCAGGATCCCGTTCAAGAGGCTCGCGGGACCTCTGGTGGCCGCCCCCAGGGTCCTGGGGGGACAAGGCAAGGAACTCCGCCGGTCTGAAAGCGGGCTCTGGTGTCTCACGCTCCTTCATCCAGCAAGACGCAGGCAAAACTCGCCGGGAAACACTGACTACCTGCGGCTGGCGCAGAAAACCCAGCCCGCCTGCCAGGAACACCCGGCTCCCCCCCACCCCCCACCGGGACGGCGGCAGCCCCGCTCCACGTCTGCAGGACGCGGCCGCCACCACTAGAGGGCAGCAGCGCCGCGCCCGCAACAGCCGGCCTCCGCAGGTGCCGCCGCCGCAGTCAACCAACCCCAGCAGGTGGCGCCTGCGCCGGCGGCATCCAGGCCCGAGGCTGGTGGGGACCAAGGGTAGCAGTGCCGGGTCTGCACAGCCACTGTGGATCTGTACAGGCCGAGGGCGCGGAACCCAGGGAGGCAGCGGTCAGCCACTGGCGGGACCAC
>PVHY01029545.1:0-14196 GCA_004024945.1 Uropsilus gracilis | reverse complement strand
AAAAAAAAAAGTGGGATCTTGGCTCATCCAGTCTTTGTGAGCACAGAGGTGTGAATCTGTGCTCTTGCGTCCTGTTCAGCTGTGTGGGCTGGACATTTCTCTGGTCCCTCACCCCTTCTATGATGGTGTTTGTGTTATTCTTCCTCCTCCTTCTTCTTTCTTCCTCCTAAGTGGAGTGAGAGTGAAATGGAGAGGGTGTCCTACATCCCTGCCATAACCTCCTGGTGCATGGGCGGGGCCCGGATGGCCATGTAGGCACAGTCCTAGTTGATGGGAGCTTGGCTAAGCCAGGCTGTGGCTCTCTGGGCCAGCTGATGACTGCCCCGTGCAGTTGCCTGCTGGTGGGTGGGGCTAAGATCCCACTGGAACCCCCAGTTCATGCTCACCAGTGCAGGGATCCTGCCCAGAGGTTCGTACCACCCCTGCTCCCCACAGGGAAGGGAGCCCCAATGACCCAGATTCCCACTGGTGGGCCTATCTTCTGCCTTTGTTCAAGACTTTTCAAGCTATGTTAAGACTCACGCAGCACCTGTACTTTCCTTTGTGTGCATTTGCCCCTGGTTGTATGTACAAGTGCACGTGTGCATGCATGCATGTGTGTGTGTGTGTCACAGTTATTTGACTAACGTCTACCTTCCCCAGTCTGCAAGCTTTGTTCACTGCTCTATTCCTGGTCCTTACACAGCGCCCAATACCCAGTTTCTAAGTCAGTCCAGTCTTGGTTGGTCCCTTCTATGGGGGCTTGCAGGCTAACTTTAGCAGCCTTTTTCCTCTTGGCTGTTCCATTTCAGCCTGGAGCCCAGAGTTTCTCAACCCTGGCTGCCCATTGGATTATAAATCATTTGAATAAACATTCCCAGGGGAGTTTTTAAAAAAAAACATATAAAATTTCTTCTTCTAGGAAGGGGGGATAGTAACGAAACCCACTTCATTTGGTTTTGGGGAGACGTGGCAAAGTAGTGCTTAAAAAGCAATTAGCACAACTAAATAAATTTAGTTTATTTGACAGAATAAACTCTGAACACTGGCTCTGATTAAGCCTATGAGCTATCCATGTGTGTACATCTGTGTACATGTGCACACACATGTATGAGGCCCAGGCACCAGGTTTCTGAATCTGTTTCCCATGTACCACGCCATCTAACATATGCAACCTCATGAATAATTAAAGAAAAACAAAACATTAATATTTATGCTATGCTCTACGTTGCTGATGTTTTATAATGTGGGGGTAGGTTTTGTAGCTATTTGTGACCTATGGAATAATGTGGTGGCACACATTTTATCAATGAACCCAAGTGCTTGTTTTATATGTTTCTTCCAATGTCCATTCATCTGAGAAACAGTTTTTGATGCATCGAGACCATTAAGAGGTCAGGCCACAAGCCTGGGTCTTTGAACCTCCTTTAAGCTTCCCTCTGCTCTGGTTGTACAACAGTCACTCGGATGATGGAGAGGTTGCTTGCAGAGGAGAGGCAGGGGGTGCACTGAGCAAGATTGGGGGCTTTGGCGTCAGAGACCTGTGTAATCCTTGCTCTGCCTTACATGAGCCATTCAGAGGTCACTGGTTATCAGCAAGATGGGAGCCAGTGCACAGGCCCCAGCAAGCCCCCTCTGTTAGCAGTTAAGGTATGGCTGCATTTTGACCCTTTCATAGCTCCAGGGAGCAAGCCTTCCCAACTCCACAAGGAGACAGCAGCCCCCTTTCATGCACACTAGGCCCTTTGCTCCTAGCTTCAAGGGCTGTGGTTCCAGGGGGAGAAACTGTAGGTGCAGAGAGGGCTCCCCTTGGGGATATCTCACTCTGGTTCTGCTCCCTAGGCTAGTTCTTTGAAATGGGCATCATGCCAATTGCACCAAGGTGGTGCCTGGTCCCTCTCTGTGCCCCCTGCAGCGGAACCGAGTCAGGCTAGTTCCCAAAGGAATTTAAATAATGCAAAGGGAGCTGAGTACAAAGAATCTCCCATAGGGGATAAACCCCTCCTCAAGGTGGACGTGCAGAAGGACCTAAATGCAGAGCTGGCCACCCCATGGCTAGTTCTTGAATGCCCCGGACTGCGGGTTCCTCCTCCATAGAGGGAATAACCGTAGCATCTACTTCTAAAGTCACCGTGAGGTTTTGAATGGTGTCTGGCAGTGACTAAGAGCTTACCAAGTGTTAGTTATAATTACTACAAAGTCTGAATCCTAGCAAATGCAATGCAGAATGTATAGGGTCCTCCAGATTGCTGCCTCCAAAGCCCCCACCAGGGATGGGGCGTTTCAGAGCCTGAGAACCACCAACATAAACAGGATATGGAACAATTCCCACATGACAAAGCATTTCCTCGTGCTGGCCTTTTGCAGTCAATCACTTCCCAGTGCCAACCAACCCTTGGCAACCACAAAACTGTTCTCTGTCTTCTGAATATTCCACCCATTGAATCATCAGCTTGGAGTCTTTTGATACTGACTTCTTTCACACAACATAATGCATGTGAGATACATCCATGGTGTTGGTGTAGCCACAAGTTGTCCCTGTTTATTGCTGAGTAATATTCCATCGGGAAGGCTGTACCATGTTTTGTTTATCTGTTCACCTGTTAAGGGCTATTTGGGTTGCTTCCATCCTGGTAACTATGAGTAATGCTGCTATAAACATCTGTACATGGGTTTTTTTTGGTGAACATAAGTTCTCATTTCTCTGTAAATAAACACCTAGGAGTAAGATCGCTGAGTCATGCGATAAACTTTGCAAGAAACTACCAGGCTGCTTTCTAGGGAGTCTGTCCCACTTCACAGGGCTCCAGCTGTCCCGCCCCCATTGCCTTCCCTCCCCACAGGCTCTCTCTGATGACAGGAACGTGTGCCTCTTGGCCTCCATCTCTCAAGGGAGCATCAAAGATGGTTCTGCCACTTCCCTCAGGTGAAGCATTTGGATCTCAACTGATAACCATGACACAAACACCCTTGGGGCTGATGTTGATAGCGCCGCCCTGATGGTGACAATCATGGGCCCACTTTGAGGGCTTAGTTCCTGCCACACACCATGTAAGCGCCTCCTGGAATGTCCATGGAAGCTCCACAAAGACCTCATGGTTACCCCATTTTACAAAGGAGGAGACAGAGGGGCAACTGTGAGTCCAGAAAAGATCAGGGATTCACATGCAGCTCTCTCACTCCAGAGCGAATACCCCTGACCACCTCAAGGTCAAGGGAAATAGAAATGGTGGGCTTCTTTAATTCAGATCAGTGGGGGACAGGCAATGAGGAGACCCTGGGGCCTTAGATCTGTGCCGGGCAGGGGTGAAGGGATCCAGGCCACGGTCCAGTCCCTGCCCAGGAGAGTCCCCAGCAGATGGCAGCAGGGTGATGCTCCCTGGTAGGACAGCCCTGCCCTGGGCTGGCACACACAATGGAGCTTCCCTGTCTGTCCCCAGCAAAGTTTATCCAAGGTTGTAAATATTTTCTACTCCTCAGCCACCAGGCCCTGGCCCTAGTCGCGGTCAGGGGATGCTGCTGAGCTGACAACAGATTTGTCTGGGCGAGTCCTGAGCCAGCACAGCTGTCAGAGCAGGGAGAGGCTCTGTGCCATGGCCACGGCCAGCTTACCCTTGAGCACAACAGGCACAGATAGAGACCTTAGACTTGGTGGCTCTTTCCTCGGAGTGACTGATGGGCTGCTCGCCACACACTGTCAGAGAAGTTGAGTCCAGTTTGGTAGGGGCGAAGCCGAGGGCAGGCTGTGCCTGCTGTGTGTCCTTGGGACAAAGGGAACACTACCAGGACTGGGCATGGGCACAGTGACCCCAGCCAGCTGGAAAAAGGGGCTTAGCTGGGAGTCTGATGTCCACTGCCACCCCCAACCTCTCGACAGCCTGCACCCCTTCCCGCCCAGCACAGACCAGCAGAGCATGACTCTTCTTACTTTCTGTCTTGTGAATGCTCCATCCGCTTAACAAACATGGAATGCCCACCACTTGCAGGCACCGTGCCTGGTTCTGGGGAGCAAGCAATGAGCAAGATCCCTAAGTTCCCTGCCTTTAGGGAGCAGCCAGTCCAGTGGGGACAGAAGCCAACACATGGGATATAAAGGTGGGGAAAACCTCAGGAGTGAGGAGGGCTCCGAAGAGAACTCAGCACCATGCTGACAGAATAAGCCAGGGGCTGCTCATCATCAGCGTTAGGAGTAGACCTGGGTGATAAGACAAAGTTGGCCACGTGGGTGCAGTCTAGAGAGAGAACCTCAGGCAGACGGAGCCTTGGAAGGCTCAGCCTTGGAAGGCAGAGTGGCTCGGGCAATGGCGCTCAGACAGAGTGGAACATGCAGTGTTGATGCATTACAGGATGGGGTGCATGGGGTAGGGGTGCATGGGGGTGCCTGGGGCACTCTTCAGCAGGGCCTTTGAGTCAGTATGAGGGGGTCTGCTTTTATCCTGCGTAGTGAAGGAACTGATTGGGGGTTTACAGTAGGGGAGAGGCAAGATTTGATTTATGTTTTGCAGTGATTACTCTGGTTTGTTAGAGCAGATGCCACTAGCAAAATCCAAACTCGCCACCCTTCTCCAGCTGCCAACACACACAGCCTGCCCAGAATATCCAATGCTGTTTATCCTGGTGCCGTATTCTGACCACGTCGAAGGCAGTGTGTCGAAGATGATTTTAAATGTAAAGTTTTGTAGTAGTGTCATTATAAGCACAGACACATACCTCCCGAATGCTTCTTTATGAGACCTGTGGACAAGGTTCAATCTTATCCAAGGAGGAAACGGAGCTTCAAGCAAGATTGGCATCATTATACACCATCCCGAGTTCATCCATTACAAAAACTGCTCTTAATAAATTGAGTAAAGGAGGGAAGTTAAATGCAGGTGCCTTAGCTGCGTGGGCCCATTGGCTCAAAGGGATATTAGCAGATTGGCATTTAAGTGTTGATGTTTCTCGAGCTTTGGACGGCATCGTAATTCAACACATGGTTTGGTGTGACAACATTTAGTGTGATATGTGGAATCTGAGACAAATATGTCATATATAAAAGAGAGGAGAAGAACAAGACATCAGAGAAAAGGGGGGAGAAGAGGAAGTGAGAAAGGCATATTAGAGCACGATAGGAATGAATCTAGAAAACCCTGGAGTTGAGTCGAAAAGAAAGCATGAACTTAGGTCTTGAACATTCTGCTCAGTCACTGAAATTACCCAGCCTGCTTGGAGCAGATTCACTACTGACCATGGCTTAGTCTTTTAGATAAATTTGTACTCCAAGGCAGCAGGGGGTTGTTGAAGGATGCTGGGGTGTAGACAACTTGGTATCGGAAAACAGTGATGCTGTCAAAGATGCCTGCAGAAAAATTGGAATATGCTCAAGATGAGAACAGAGTTTCCTCCACCCCCAAGGCCCCTCCCAGCCTCCCCCCTGCTGTGAGGATGACCAAGCAGAGACAATCTGGGCATAAAAATTAGTGATTTTGGGAAGTGGCGCAAGCTAAGTCCATAAAAGAGCTGAGTCTATAAGACTATTGAGAAATGGAAATGAATAGGAAGTGTGCCAGAGGAGGCTGGAATGCAAACCATCAGTTCTCAATATGGTTTATAGAGGGAGATTCATCAAGTCACATGGCCTGGGCTTACGCTTCATTTGTGGCTGACAACCAGGTCTCCAATCCAAATTTTTGTTGACTTGCTCTGATTGTTGACTTCAGGGATTAAATGCATACGGCACAGTGCTGGTGCTGTTCCTTAGGATGTTGGCTGGGTTGTGCCCAGGGCCTGATGTTTGTAGGAAGCGTCAAAGCAGTGGTCTGCAAGACTCATTTCAGAAGCTTAGCAAAGCAAATGCTAAGACAAACCCAGGCTCCACGGTAACAGACCTTTGGACAGCATGCCTACACTGTCCCTTATCCAATAGGCCTGTGTCACCAGAGGAAGTGTGTCTGTCACACCAAAAAGAAATCAATATTTCAAGAAAAGGTATTGTCCACAGGCTGAGCAGTCACCATCCCAGGGACTTATTTAGCCAAATAGAGAGGTGAGGAATATTACAATCATTTTAAATTAGAGAGATTTAACACATAATCATGCTTTTCATTTTTTTTTTCTTTTTTTGGAATGATTGTGTGATCTGGAAATGCCGAGTAAAGGTGTCCTCTGTCACAGAAGGCTGGGATTAGATGGAAGCCCCCCATTTCCAGATAGAGTTTGCTCCTCCAGGTAACCCCAATCTCCACGATGCCCCATTTTCTCTCCTTTAAGTCCCTTTCTTCGATTCTGTAGATATGAGTTTTCAATTCTTATTGGTGACATCAACCAACAAGAACAGTAGTGAATAACTATCTCTGTTGGCCACAGGGTTCAAGTAAATTGTCTTGAAATCCCAAGTCGTGGGAGGGATTGCAGGTCGGTGGTCCTGCCATTCAGTTTGCCAACTTCTTACTAATGGGCCCTGTTTTATTTGGATGCCTGTGTGCTCAGATCAAAGGCTTCATTTCCCAGCCTCCCTGCGGTGTGATTTGGCCACACGTGATCAACTTCTAACCAGAGGTGCTATGAAGACCACTTTTTAAAGCATCCTTAACATGGAGGACAAGCCCTATTCCTCTCTGCTGTCCTCACTTCTGGAATGTTGATGTAGTGGCTGCAGCTGTTTCAGCTGTACTGGAACAGGAACAGATTTAGAGGGTAGAAGCCTTACCCATCAGAACAGAAAGAGGAGCTGGATTTGCTGGTAAACGTGTGACTCCACCATGGCCGTCCTGGTTCACGTTCTGTTCAATTTCTTTTGCGACAGTTAGCAAACCATATGTTGAAGCCATGAATCTCCGCTCTGTCGCTGATGCAGTGGTGAGGTCAGGACTCACGCTCGACACCAGAGCCTGGGGACCTAGTTGAGTCTGCTCCCCAACCTTCCGACTGCTGCAGAAATGGCTGACCCCAGACTCTCCCTGTGGCCCAAGGCTGGCTTCCCGCCCTCCTTGACTCCTGGCATTGCAGGAGCAGCTGGGTAGCATGCCTGGACTGGCAACTGAGCGTGTGGCAGCTCTCCAACACTGGTGAAACTGCAAACTGACCCTGACAAGAAGAGTTTGGGAGTTCCTTGGTTAGGGGCTGCGGTTCCATATGGCACTTCACTATCAGAACCAGGGCCTCTGAACTTTCTTTCTAGGCTCCCCTCCAAGGGCAAGTGACTGATAAATAATGCCGGCAACAACCATCAAATGGGGGTTTCTCAAAGAGATCCCCAAAGTCTGCCAATTTCTTACCAGCTGCCACCCTATTTTTACTCGTATGTTGGGTGTTTCTGCAGTGACAAGTGTCCGTTCAGTTAAAAGAAATGGATCTCTCTTGTCTAAATGGTTGAGATTAATTTTGCTTTTGCCAAAAGTAACGCCCACATGGTCAGCTGTTGAGACTTCTCAGAGGCTTGGGGAATGGATATGGCCGTCTGACTGGAAAACTCTCAGGGTTTGTGCTCAAGTCTCCCTGATCTTAAAGATAACGATGGAGACAGTGCCAATGCCACTCACACCCTGTGCCATCTTTCTTTTGCCTTCACCTCTTCTAAGAATGCTCTAAGCCCCTCCCCCAAGACGCCCCTGACTCTTGCTGTCCAGCCCAGTGAACCCTCTTCTACCCTATCACTGTCTGGGAACTGCCCTGGTTAAAGCCACCAGCCTTACTAGCACAGGAACCGTTCTCTAGTTTTCAGTTTTATTGGCCTGCTTTATGGCAGTTGATGCCATTAGCCACCCTCTTCATGAGACACTTCAGCCCACTGATGGTCTGAACTTTTGCTTTCTCTTTACCTCTCAGAGCAGTCCTGCTCCAGTCAGAGGTTCATCAGTCCTGGTTTCTTGGGAGTTCATCTTTACTCCCCTCTCTCTCCACCCCCTCGTCTCTTCTTGCCTTCCCTGCTTTCTCACCTCCCTGGATACAGTGTCTGCGGGTCACTGCCCTTGGCCATGTTTACCTAACACTCCTCACCAATGATGCCTATCACAGATTGAGGTCCTCAGAGGTGGACCGTGCAGTAGGGAGTTGAGGAGGAGATCAGCCATGTACTGAACAGGGATACTGGGACACCACCAGGGCTTCAGCTAACCCTGTGGGGGGACTCTGGATTGGGGGGTCCCTGAGAGTCATCCTGAATTGAGGCAAGGGAGGCCAGCCCTGGTGTCCTGATGCTCTGAGGTGACAAGTCACTGGGGGTGAGCTGGGCTCCAACATGGGTGTTGTGCTGGGTGAAGCAACTTCCTTTTGCCAAAGACAATTCCCAAAGGACAGTCCAGCCCAGAGCAGATAGACTGTCACCCATCGTCCCCTGCAGCTGGGAGATAAGAGAACTTCCTCCTGCAAAAGGGATCTTTCTCAGCAGCCACGACATGATCTGAGTCTAAATTTATGGTCCTGACCTTTTTCCGAGCAAGTATCACACCTACGTAGCCAACTCCTGCTGAATGTATGCTCCCGCACAGCGAGGAGTCCCCACGCAGTAAAGTGCCTCTGTCTCTGCTCCTCTCTGCTGAGAAGGTGCTGTTCTTGCTGAGACCTGCTGCTCCATGCACATGTGGTGGAGGGGCCACACTATCAGGCACTGCACTGGCACCCGGGCACCAGCGGGGCTGTGCTGAAAAATGAAACCTTGGGCCTAGAATCCACCTGCTGGACCCGGGGAGGCAGATCGGGCAGTCCCAGCTGGCAGGAGGACAGGCAGCATGACCCCACCATGCCTCGGGCAATGTCATACTCGCCTACTCTGGAAATACCTCTTGGTCAAGCAGGGGGATAAAGGGAAAAGGGAGCCCCAGAGGGTGGTGTGAGGGACCACACCCCTCTGCTTGGCTCATATGACAGATGAGCCAAGGGGTGTGGGGACTTCTGCACCTCATGTACCTCCAACCTGGTGCCTGGTGAGCCCACAGGCACTGACCAGCCTGCTGTAATGGAGAATAAGCCTACAGTCCTGAGCTCTCAGTTTGACTGGACACACAGCAGACATGTGTGTGTGTGTGTGTGTGTGTGTGTGTGCGTGCATGTGTGCGCATGCATGTGAGCAAACCTGGGC
Organism: Uropsilus gracilis; assembly: GCA_004024945.1. Lineage (NCBI taxonomy): Eukaryota > Metazoa > Chordata > Mammalia > Eulipotyphla > Talpidae > Uropsilus > Uropsilus gracilis. Next base: position 5,159 of record PVHY01029545.1, on the reverse strand, counting down.
CCCTTGCCGATAATATGTGCCATATCCCTGGTCCTTCCCACGCACACTCTGGCCTGCCACCAGCACAGGCACATACCTGCCAGCACTTTGCTGGACACCCTCGCCTGCTGGTGCGGGTACGCCAGTGTGGAAAGCCTGAGTGACAACTGTCAGACTGTGGGGCTGCTGTGCCTTGGCCCAGCCACAGACCAGGGAAAATTAGGGCCCTCGATTGCGTCAGCCTCCAGGGGGAGAGGTGAGCCTTTTCTCTTTCCTCTTTGGGGCCCGGCCCTCTGAAGTGCCATGAATAAGTATTCACTTGCCTTTCCTCCCTAGAGACCAGGCTGCTTTCTAAATACCAAGGCAGGAAAGTGGAGACTTAAAAAGGTCATTACCAAATATCGAGAGGGTGGTATTTAGCTGGGAAGTCTGGGGAGGAGAGCCTCAGACCGCAGCAGGGAGCTTTTGCTAAAAGTCCCATTCGCTGCCCGGGGTCCCTGTCATTGGGACAAGGAGCAGCAGCAAGTCCCCGTCCCCCAGGACAGGGCTGCCCTGGAACTGGGGACTCAAAGGAGCTCTCCCCACTTTTTCTAGGGCACAGTGGAAGAAGGCAGGGCTTAGGACTGGGCATCAGGACCCGATGCCTTGTATCGTCCCATCCCTTTGCTCCTAGATGCAGGGAGAGACTAGGAGACAGCAAGTGAGTCCTCCCTCAGGGAGCACCCCTGCCTCTCTCTTCTATAGCTAAGGTGAGGAAGAGTATTTCACAGCTTGACAGCACAGTTCCTCTTAGGGTCTTTCTTTAGGGAAACACCTTGATGATCTGCCTGGGCGAGAAGGTGAGGTCCCGAGGGCGGGATGTCTGCAGGAGGCAAGATAATGGGAACAAAATATTGACTAAGCTTCTGGCTTCTGCAGGGGAAAGTGAGAGGAACTGGGTTTTCTTTTCTTTTCTTTTCTTTTTTCTTTTTGAAACTAGGTCTTGCTATGTTGCCTGGGGAACTGCAGACTCTCATTGCCCGGGGTACCCCAGACTCAAGTGATCCCAAGCTTCAGCCTCCCAGGTAGCTGGGATTACAGGCACACACCACCATGTCCAGCTAATTTTTGGGACTAGGTCTCACTATGTTGCCCTGGATGGGTCTCAAAAGCGCGGACTCAAGCGATTCCCAGTCTTAACCTTCCATCCTAGGCTGGGATTAAAGGCATGCGCCTCTGTGCCTGGCTCAGGACTGGGTTTTCTCCCGAGGGGAAAGAAGAGAGAAGAGAGGCCGGAGGTGGGAGAACTGTGGACAGAGGAGGAAGCAGCCCCTTTCCACTCACCTGTCCCCATCCCCATCCCATCTGGGTCCCAAGAGTGGCCCCTACAATCGTCTTTGGTCTCAAGAGGTTCCTCTGCCTCTGGCTCCTGGTGGGGTTTGCTGGAAGGGAGGGGCTGACAGCTGAGGGGAAAGAAGTTGGGGTCCCTGGCCCCCTTTCCGCCTTCACCAGCGGCCACAGGTCGAGCTACACAACAGACCTGCTTCTTTCTCCTGGTGCAGTCAGCCTTGTTTGCTGGGGTGCTGGGATGTCACTACAGCTGGCGACCCTTGGGACAGAATGCTACTTCCGTTACACAGAGTGGTATAGATAGAAGGTCGTATTCCCCAAAGTCATTTGTTGAAACCCTCAACCCCAATGTGATGGCATTAGGAGGTGGGGCTTTTGGGGGGTTACCATGAGGGTGGGGTTAGTGGCCTAACATCAGCCCCATCCCGGGGCTTCCTTGTCCCCTCTACCTGGAAAAGAAACACTGCGCCCACATACATCGAGCAGCTGGCACTCTGCCACCCAGAGTGGGCTCTTCACTAGAACTGGCCTGCTGGCACCCTGGCCTCCAGGACCAGGGGAATAAATGTCTGTGATTGACAAGACCTCCAGGCTGTGGTTCTTTGTCCTGGCAACCCCCATGGACTCAGGCAGAGAGGAAGGTGTGGAGGGATAGTGTTGGAGCCATGTGCTGGGGCTGGGTCACAAAAGGCAGCTTGTGACCCTGAAGGACCGTCCATGTGTAAAAACACTTGCAGTGGCCAGGCCACACTCTCTGTGACTCCTGAGTCAGCTCCCCTCCCCCACAACCTCCACCCCCAGGCCCTCAGGATCTGTGTGGGGCCTGCAGTGGCTGCCAGGTAGGGAGGGGTAGGGGAGGAGGAAGTGGCAGAAACTGTGACTTCAGGATGGATTGATTTTTCTGGCTCCTACAAGGCAGCGAGGGAGGGGGACAGGCAAGGGGAGCCTTGCAGGACCCAGTTTTTTCTGACTCGTGACGCATAATGCAATCAGATGACATTTAAATATTCATAAAAAAGGATGCAGATGTGAGTGTGAGACTGGTGGGCTAGTGGAGGAAGGAGGGAAGGAGAGGAAGAGAGAGACTGAAACCTACACGCCACATTCTATGGAACCGCAGGATCTCAGAGTGAGAAAGGGCACTTGGGATCATTTAGTTTGACCTTTAACTGTTACAGGCATTGCTTTATGGCATTCCTGATTGAGGGTGGGGGGGAGTATACTCTGCCCACCATAGGCAGGGAGCTTTCTCCAGCATAAAGCAGTATTTTCCATCTTGAAGCAACAAGGTGATTTTAGGCTGTGCTGAAATCTTCCCCACTACCTCCACTGGTGTCCCCCAGGGTTCCAGCTCTGACCTTTGGCTCTTTCCATGGTGCAGCCCCCCAAGATGTTCCTTGACAATACCCAGAGATCTGCAGCAAATGTCCGTGTGTCCTGATTCTCTGCTAAGCAGCCCTGTGCTCCCTCAGCCCTTGGCCTATTCTTCTCGAGGGTCCCAGGAAGGAGGGGAGAGACTTGTATCTGCAGATTACTGTGCAGTGTAGGGGACTCAATCCCCTCATCGGGACATCTGTCATCTAGATGGGGAGTAGATCAAGTCTGGCTTTCTGGGAGACCAGTAGAGAGTGGGGTGGTAGGGAGTTGATACTAGTTTGGGAACCAGGAGTCTTGGGCTCTTGGCCCAGCCTGGATACTTCTTGCTGTGTGTCCTTAAGGAAGTCACTTCGCCTCTCTGAATTTCAATGTACTCATCCACAAGGCACCTCTCTTATAAGGATTCCCTGGGGTGAAAGAGCTGACAAGAACAGTTTGCTTGACTGGAAGGGCCAAGACACTCAACTGGGTTGTGGATTTTCTGGGCTTACTCTCAGGACAAAAGGAGGAGAAAGCTGAGACTTGGGGATACTTAGATATCTGGGGCCCACTCCCGAGGCTCCAGGTGGCAGCCAGTTTCAGAGATGTTAAGGAGAAGGCGCAGGTCAGGGTTTGAGTGCTGACGCTACTACTCAGGGCTGGGCAGGAGGTCTGAGGCTGGGCGGGAGGTCTTAGGCAGTCAACCCCTCAGCAGAGAGACATGGTTTTCCTCCTCCAGTAGCTTTGTGCTCTAGAACAAAAATTCTGACTTCTCTGACCCCTAGCATCTCCATGTGAAGTTACAGAAAGCAAATGGGAAACCCTCCTGGGAACCTATTAAAATTTAGGAAGCCACCAATGGATTGAATCAAGAGGAAATGAAGCTGAACAGGCAGAATGTCTTAGAATATCAGGATGGGTGGGAGTATAGGAGTGCCCCAAAGCCTTGTGGGGCCATGATGGGCTAGAGGGATGTTAACAAGGCACTGGTCTGATCACTCTTCCTCTAGTTTCCTCTAGCATCCCCTTGGGGGCTACAGAATGAGACCCCATCTCCTGCCTTTAGAGCTCAAGGCAGGATAGGACACTGTAGGATTTATTCAACCCCCACTCAGTGTGGGAATCCCCACACAGCCCCCAGCTGGGACTCTCAGCTTAGACTTCCTGACTTATGCGAACTCACCACTTGCCACAGCCACCCAAGGCATTGCCAGAAGCTCTGAGAGGAATTTTCCCTTGCTCTAGATTGAGTTCTTGGTCACAGGCAAGGTTGGGAAGGTTTAAGAAGCTTCTACCCTTGAGATAGCAAGATGGAGTAATCACATAATGAAGCATTGAACAGCTGGGATGATGGAAAGGCCACCACCAGCTATCAAACTGCCCTTCTCTCCCTGCTTAGCAGTCTCTCCAGTTCTCATGGTTACCCCAAGCCTTCATTGCTCCCCAAATGCTCCTTCTGCCCGGGCTCCTGAGGCTGAGGCCCTGTCCCTTCCATCCAGATCCCTGAAGTCTGCCTGGGGAAGACTCCCTCAGCTCCCTGTTGGTCCCAGCTCACACCCTCTCTCCTGTCTCAGGTGAGGAGCTCCTCCATCAAGCTCCACCTGTGCCTGTGACCCCACCTCTTCTACCTTCTCTAGGAGCTGTCTCTCCTTTAACCCATAGACCCACTGAATGCTCTTCCATTGTAAAACTAAGCCAACAAAGAGACAAACAATACCAGTTCCAAGACCTGGTGGCTTGGTAACTCTGTGGCTCTGATTCTGTCTCCATTTTGCCTTGAATCCAGCCAAGCTCCTGAGCTATCTCCATTCCCTGTCCTCACTTCCTCATCCATCATGCTTGGGCACTGGGTCTTCTGTTTCCATAAAAAAATTTCCAAAGTCATCAGTAACATCCTTGATGGTGAACCTGCCCCCCACCCTATCCTTATCTTACTTGGCATCCGACATTTTTGGGGACTGATAATCATACCCCTTTCTGGGGACTTGTCTTTGAAGGTGCCACTCTCTCTGAGGGTTTTCTGCCCACCATCTGTCACAGCTACAAAACCTCATCTTTCTCATTAGGCTCATCAGGGTTGATGCTCCCCAGGTTTTTGTACTTGGCTTTTTTCTCTTTCCATCCATTACAATTTCCTGGGTGAGCCATCCACTGGGTGGCCATGATAACTGTTGTGTGCCAAGAACTTTTGACTCTCTCTTCAATGTGGGCTTGTCTCTGGAGCCCCAGACTTGCATTTCTGATGGCCCACTGGTCATCTCTATGTGGCTGTCCTTCAAGTTCTTCATGTCCAATATGGAGCTTATCATCTTCTTCCCCATGGTCCTCTGTACCAGAGAACATCACCTTTATCAATCTTGGTGCCCAAGTCAGACACCAGCAACCCCCAATTTTACTCCATTTCTCTTCCATCTAACTGCTAGATGCTACAGGTCTACTTCCTGAATGTCTCTCAAGTGGCCCTTCCTTTCTGTTTGTGCACACTGTGCTAGTCT
>PVHY01029544.1:0-14197 GCA_004024945.1 Uropsilus gracilis | reverse complement strand
TGCAAGGGGCTTATCAATTTTGTTTATTTTTTCAAAGAACCAGCTTTTGGTTTCGTTAATCTTTTGGATAGTCTTTTTGGCTTCTAGATTATTTATTTCTTCTTTTATTTTTGTTATTTTTTGTCTTCTGCTGGATTTGGGGTTTTTCTGTTGCTCTTTTTCTAATTTTTCAAGTTGGTAGATTAGGTTGTTTTTTTGAGACTAGGTCTTGATATATTGCCCAGGGTAGTATTGAACCCATGGACTCAAGTGACCCGTAGCCTCAGCCTCCCAGATAGCAAGGATTACATGCACATGCCGCCATGCCAAGTTAGTTTTTTTTTTTTAAACTTGAAAAGAAAGCCAAAAGGGAAGTGTGTTCAGTCAAGTAGGGATATTCTTGGGGGCCGGGTGCGCCAAGGATGGATTTCAGAGGAGATGGTGGCATAGAATGTGGATCTCTTGGATGGCACCGGTCTTCCAAACCCTTGACAGAGTCTTGCCTCTGTGCTTGCTTCCCCCATTGTCACCAAGGCTTCACATCAGGGCTTGTCCTGCACAATCCCAATTACATCGGGAAACACCACACCCATCAGCTCTGGGGCCAGGAGTGATGTCATAACATCCTAAAAGGCGGAGGACTTGGGGGCGCCAACAGCCAGCACGCGAGCCTGTGGCTCTGCCATGCAAGCGGCCACTTGCCCAGGGTGGGTGCCCAGTGTTGACAGTGGCAGGGAAAACTGTGGTCAGCTGCTTTTGCTCCCGCCTGCCCTACCTGCCAAGGCTTCAGGCGACTGGGAGTGGACGCTATCTCTGGAACCTGGAGACACAGGACTGTGAGGGGCACAGGAGGAGGAGGGAGGGAGGAAGCGCTTCTCCTGGGACTAAAACACAGTATCTGACTAGAATCAGAAAAACACGGTCGGCTGGTAACATTCTGAGATTCACAAGGTAGGTCCCACTGTACAGCTGTTTCCCATTGGGGAGCAAGGATTCTTCTATTATTATTATTTTATTTATTTATGTATGTATGTATGTATGTATGTATGTATGTATGTATTTATTTATTTATTTATTTATTTATTTGAGACTAGGTCTCGCCATTTTTACCTGTGGATCCGCAGGCTCATGTTGCCCGGGGTACCACAGACTCAAGCAATCCCCAGCCTCAGCTTCCCAGGTAGCTGGGATTACAGGCGCGCGCCACCACACCCAGCTATTTTTTTGGAACTAGGTCTCGCTACGGGCCCCAGGCGGAACTCGAACCGTGATCCCTAGCCCTGGCCGCTTCATAAGTTGAAGCTTACAGGCACAAGCCACCGTGCCCGGCCAAATTCTTCTATTATTAAGACTGGAGTCTGGAGCCCATCACATGGCCACTCAGAGCCTCCCTTGAGTCATCTGTAAATAGGGTCACCCTAGCACCTCCCTTCTTGGACTCCCCCTCTCCCCCAGCCCTGCTCCCTCCCAGTGAGGATTAAAATGAGAATGCATATAAAGCATTCAACCAAGTGTTGACTAAATGTTGGCTATGCTTACCATTACTAGGGAAAAGAAAGACAAAGATAGATGTGGCCGCTAAGTTTACCCACCTCTGCAAAGTTCACTACGTAAACTGGCATACTTAACTGCTTTAGAAAGGACAGGTGCTAGATGGGGAGTTTCCCAGCTCCATAAATGAATGACTTGTTCTAGATGACACTTCCCGGATGCTCAGCTGGCCCATGTCAGAGCTTCTGTCTGCACAGTAAGGCCAAGCCCATACCTGGCTGTCAGGATGCCCTAATGCCTGTGTTCCTCACTTTGCTTAATCTCTAAGAGTCAGGGCTCTAAGAAGTCCAACTCTTTCTGCCCTTGCTTGTTATGTTTTTTTGGTATTTGTTTGTTTGTTTGTTTTTTGAGACTAGGTCTCGCTATTTTGCCCAGGGAACCGAACCGCAGGCTCATGTTGCCCGGGGTACCACAGACTCAAGCAATCCCCAGCCTCAGTTTCCCAGGTAGCTGGGATTACAGGCATGCACCACCACACCCAGCTATTTTTGGGGACTAGGTCTCTCTATGTTGCCCCAGGAGGGTCTCAAACCCATGGACTCAAGCAATTCCTAGTTCTAGCTTCATTCCATAGGCTGCCATTAAAGGCACGTGCCACTGGACTTGCTATGTGACCTTGAAGAATTGACCTAACCTCTTTGGTTTCTCCAGCTATAGAATGAGGGAAATCATACCTATACTCTCAGACGGGTGTGATGATGAGGCTGTAAATAGGGAGCACTTTGTGTGGAGTCACCTGGGGTTGACACCCAGAGGGACTGAATATTTGTGAGCAACTTCTCTGCATTCTCATACCCCTGTCTGATGGAACCACTTGCTGAATTCCGAGTTCCTCTGGGAATCTCCACCAACATGCTCTTTCCCCCCAGAATCTAGCACTTTTTCTTCAGGTCCAGTTCCAGAGTCACCTCTTCCAGGAAGTCCTCCAGTCCTACTGAGTGGGAGTCATTGTTTCTCCCTGAAGCTCCATGATATTTCTGTGGACCACCCCTGCTTCTGTTTGTTCCCAAGCACCTCCCATCATGGCCATGTAGTCCTTCTCTGATGTATGCTACTGGCTGTGGAGTTCCTGCAACAGATTCCCCAATGCTTATGCTTGGACAGGCTGTGGCAGGGGCTTCTGGCTTCTAGGATCCCTGCAAGGCAGAGGGTCCCTGATCTCAAGGGTCCAGGAAGAGAATGAAATAATTCAGTCACTGATAGTCTTCAGCTCACCCATCCAGATCCGGCTGCCAGCCCTCTCAAGTTCAAGGACTCCGGGAACCGGTCCTGACCCAGGTGGTCATTCTTGTTTGAGGCAGTTGTGGTGGATGGCACTGGGCCCAGCCTGACCCTCAAGAGGGCCCTGCCCATGTATCCGGGCCTCCAGCAGCCACATGCACCTATGGGGCATGGCCCCTTTCCTCCCTCCACGGCTTCAGCTCTAGACCCCCTCAGGACCCCATAGCAGAAATCCATTTGAGCCAGGGGGTCCCTTGTGGCATGTAGTCTCCCCAGAGAGGACCTTTGTGGGAAGACACACGCATCAGAACCGCTTGGAATGGGGAAGAGGTTTGCAGCGAAAGAACAGAACGTTCGGCCGTCCTGGGTTTCCATGATGTCTTTCAACCGTGTGTTTGAACTTGAGGAAACTGCTTGGGTCTGGACGAAGAGACAGTTGACTGAAGAAGTCAACAAAGGCCTGATTTCCTGGGTGACAGCTGATGTGAGGAGTCAGGCCCCAGGGAGGATGTAGGTTCCAGCACCTGGGGGACCGCCGAGCACCCCCACCCCAGGGGAGAATCAAGGGGTCAGAGGCGCAGCACAGACCTGAACGGCAGGTGACAGTCTGTGACAGGGCTGCTTGCAGCTGCATCCTGGGGGACCTGCTAGGAATCTCAGGCCCCCCAGACCTTCTGTGTCAGGGACTCTGTTTGAACAACCAATCCAGCTTTTTTTTTTTCTTTGCTTATCTAAAACAGAAAGACTTCTGCCCTCCTGTGTTCGCAGCGCCATCGCCAAGTCACAGAACACTCTGGGTTCTAACAGCCGCTAGCGACATGGCAGCTTACAGCTTATGCCCCGAACTCAGACACTTTCAGAGGCCAAGCGGGTGATACTGCAAACAGACAGACAGACAAACACACGGAAGCTAAGGCAGACCTGGCTGGTTATTGCCACTCGAACACGTGAGCTCAAACCAGATGTTCTCATTCAAGAGAATCTGGAAACCCAGATGTTGAAGCAAAACATCCCAATTTAAAAATGATTGTGGCCGGGCACGGTGGCTCGTGCCTGTAAGCTTCAGCCTATGAAGCGGCTGGGGTTTAGGGATCGCGGTTCGAGTCCCGCCTGGGGCCTGTAGCGAGACCTAGTCCCCCCCCAAAAAAAACTGGGTGTGGTGGCGTGCGCCTGTAATCCCAGCCACCTGGGAAGCTGAGGCTGGGGATTGCTTGAGTCTGTGGTACCCCGGGCAATGAGAGCCTGCGGTTCCACCGGCAAGACCTAGTCTCAAAAAATAAATAAATAAATAAATAAATAAAAAATAAATAAATAAAAATGATTGTGTGGGTCACACAACATAAGGCCAGGAGGGCATTCGCTTGCAACCCTGTCCATAGAACTGGAGCAAGAAAATGCTGTTATCTTCTGGGCAAGATTTCAGAGCTGGGGACAGCCCTTGCAGGCAAGAGGCACACAGTAGGGGGTGCAAGAATGGCTGGGACAGAGGTTCTCAAACTCAGCTGCATAGTAGGATCATCTATAGAGCGTCACCAAATACTGAGGCCTGAGTCCTAAGCACAGAGTCTTGTTTACTTTGTCTAGGGTGTGCGTGTGTGTGTGTTGGGGGGAGCAGGGGTGGTGACCTCAACATCAAGCTTTGAAAAGCCCCCCTGGGACTTCTCACATGAAGCAGAACCTGATGCATTAGGCAGGAGTTGTCCAACTTCAGTCGAAAGACCTGACAGTAATATTTTACTCTTGGCAGGTCCTCAGTCTACCCAGTGGTACCATGGATTAGCATGGTCCGCCTGCTGGGGGAATCAGACCGGGATCTGAGGTTCAGAGAGGTTAAGTCACTTGGCCAAAGTCACACAGCTAGGAAGCGTCAAAGCTCAGCATCAGGTCTGAAGGCTCTTACAGACTCTGGAGTCCGGCTTTTTAAAACCTTTTCAGGGGATGGCTGCATCAAGTCCTTAGGTCTATTTCCCCACCTGCAGACTGGGGCTTGGCTGCCCAATACTGCTGCGGTCGTGCGAAAGCCATCTCAGAAAATATGAAGTGACCGAGTGTGGCTGTGTTTCAGTAATGCTTTACTTACTTCACTGTACTTTGGGTTTCCTGCCTGCACGGAATATTTTCTCATGACTTTTTGTAGGCATGGGAAGGCCATCCTTAGTTCATGGGTCATACAAGATCTGGTGGACTGAGTGGGGCTGAGCTGATCCCTGGGCTAGGAGGGAGGGCTTGAGGACACTGAGGCCTGGCTTGCAGGCTGCCCTCGCCCTGGCACTAGTCTGCATGTTCTCCCCTGAACAAGCCCGAAACCTCAGCAACACTTGATTTTGGAAAGGTCATGTTGACCAGCCTGACGAAGTATTGGCTTGAGCCAAAGACGCTGGACTGGGCCCTTGATTCGACAGCCGGCAGGGGTGTAGGGCCCTACCTTCCAGGGGGCACTCTATGCCCCACCTCCCTGGGGGGCAGCCCAGAGACCACTTCTGTGCCAGCTGTGGGGCCTAGAGATTGCGCTGCAGCTCATTTCCTTCCTAAGGCAACTCCATGAGAAAAGAACTAGTGTATATATGCCCAGGCCTGCTTCCATATACTCAAACTTTAGATGAGGAGACAGAGCACAGAGAGGTCAGGTTATCAGCCCAGAGTCACACAGCAAGAGCAGTGGAGCAGAGCTGACTTCTGTCTCACTCCTGAGCCGGTCCTCATTAGTCTTTTTGCCATACGCTGCCTCCCAACTGTCAATGTTAAGGGCAGCTAATACTCCATCACCAGTTACCCACAATCCCCAGACACAAAGTTCTCTGCCTTGGGCAGCAAACCTGCACTCTCTGCATTTTGACTGGCAACCAGATACTGCTTAGCCTGCTCTGTCTTGAGCTGCAGCTGGCAGATTCTGCACCCTCTCCTGGCTGGCAGAGAGCAGCATGGTATGGCTGTGTGGGTTGCGCACTGCACAACTCTAAGGGACATTTCACAGTGTCCGCTGTATTAAGAACATCCTGGAGTAGGGAGGACACACCCACAAGCTACTTGCAGCAGCCCCACAGGCCTGAGGCTTGATGCTAGGGGTTATCCAGTGTAGGACTGATCTCGAGTACCCATTGTTGCTGCTGCTCAGAAATAAATCAGCAAAAGGGAGGAGGAAATGTCAGCATGGATGGTGCTGTGCTGGAAGCTTTAAGGCCCGTTGGGTCAGGAGCAGGGAGTGGATGGTTCTTCCCAGGAGCTCGGGAATGGTCTGATTATTGCTCCAATTCTGGAGTTTCAGCCCTGCTGCAAGGGAGTGTTCCCCTTCTCACCCCTCCGCACCCTGGCTCCTTGGAAAGAAGGACCCTTGAGTGTTCTCTCATGTCCTGGCCCCAAGCTGGCCCTCAACACCTGTTTTCATATAGAGCAGCACCTGCCTCTTGCCATCAAGGGCTTCTGGAAACTCCCAGTCCAAATGCCCAGGCTGTTCTCCCCCCAGCCACAGTGTTTCCCTGTGTTTGTTTTGCTTTTACGATTCGATTCAAGCCAGGCCCTGTGCCAGCACTTGACATGCACTAGCTCACATGACCCTCGTCACAACCCTGAGGGGCAGGAACCATCCCTGTTTTACCAGCCAGGACTCTGAAGTTCAGAGAGGTTAGGTCACTTGCCCAAAGTCACACAGCGAGGATGTGTCAGCACTAGGAATCAGATTTGGGTCTTTCAGACTTTAGAGTTCACCTCTTAATCTCTTCAGGGGATGGAGGCATCATGTCCTGTGGATCTGTTTCCCCATCTGCAGGTTGGGTCTTGGTCTGCAAATCCATGCGGTTGATGTTGTTGAGGCTGGTGACAGGGTCGATGGGGTGAGGGGGATGGTGGTGGTGGTGGTGATTTCCGCTTTCCCTGAGTTCTAGGCATGGAGCCTCCCCTTCCCTCACCAGGCTCCGGAGGAGCTGCCATTGCCTCCAGAGGGGCGGGTTGGGACTCAGAGGTTTAGTGTCTTGTCTGAGGTCTTGGGGTGCTGAACTCCAACTCCAGATACCTGACAGCCAAGCCAAACTCTCTGAAGAAAAGCATCAAGGAGGCTGGGAGCGTTTTAACCCCTGGCTCTAGCAAGAATGCTTTGAGGAGAGGCTCATCCCCTCACACAGTCTGTGAGGCCCAGTCCTCCCGGACTGGCTGCTAAGTGGTCCCTTTCCCTAGGACCAGGAGGGGCCCTGCCTCCTGGACAGTAGACAGATGCAAACCTCCTTCTTCCTCTCCCTCTCCCTTCCCCTTTTCCTCTTCCTCTTCCTTTCTTCCTCCCCACCTCTCCCCCCTTTCCTTCAGTAAGGAGGACTACCAGGTGCCTAATTTAACCCCCTAATTTAACTCCTTATTTAACCCCCTTCCCTGTCTCTAAAACAATGGGCAAAGGCAGCCTTCAGGGTCACGGCCTCAGAGGGAAGGTTCTTGGTGTTCTCTCACTAACCAAGTTCGAGTAACCTCTGTTCAATCACTACAGGTGGGTGGTGGTGGAGGGTCTGGTAAACCACTGAAAAAGCACAAGGTGGCCCCTCAGGGGTGGGGGTGGTACCCTTCCCCAGGACACTCAACAACCTCCATGCCCAGACCCAGGTGCCAGACCCACAGGGGGATTTCAGGGAGCTGTTTGCAGGGGGGCAGCTTGTCTGAGGAGGGGTCATCTTGCTCCCACTTAAAGGCATGGACGGGACCAGGCTTAGCTCCTGAAGGAGGTGATCTGCCCCCTCCTTCCAGATCTTAGCTGGGGAACGAGCTCCCAGCACACTGGGAGCAAGCAAGGCTGCCTCAGTTGGTCCAGAGGTCTTCAAGGGAGCTTTATGGTCAGACTACCAGTGGTTCCTGATGCTCCAGCTCTCCAGCCCTAGAAACTCTCCAGTCAGGCCGTCACAGAAGTCCTTAGACTTAGAGTCTCAGTCTCCCACTACCTAGCCATCAGTGGTGTGTCCATAACTGACTTCTGTCTCTTCTAGCCAACACCTCCCCCACCCTGGCCCTGGGGAAAGCCTCTAGGTTTAGTCCCATGATTTTATCTTGTTTAGAATATGGTTTTCTTAGTGTGAAAAAAAAATCCCTCTTTTCAGGCAAAGATGCTAAGACTTCTAGACTCTTCTCAAGTTTATTTAACACCTATTTAGGATTTCTTTTGTGCCAGGCACTGTTCTATGCACTTTCACTCCACATAATATTCCCAATGAAGTGAGAATTACTATCATCTCTAGTTTGCAGATGAGAAAACTGAAGCACAGAGAGGTTAGGTCACTTGCCTGAGGTCATACAGCAGAGCCAGGATTTGGGTTTCTGAAAGTATTAACACACTCTGGGTTAAGAATTGCTTCTTTGGTGCAGTCCCACCAATCAAGAAGTAAATTGCAAGTGTGACTCTACATTTTGCAATTTACCTTATGGGAAAATTAGCAAACACAAAGTGATATAAAAATTCAGATGACGCTTCTGCAAACTCTGCAGGCGCTTTCCCACCTGAAGCTGAGGGTCTTAGTGCTTGGTCCAGCACGTGCTTGTCAACCCCCTACTGTCCTAACCCGACCTCTGACCTCCGACCTCCAGGAGAGGTAGGGTGAGGTCTTCGTGCAGACCAAGTCATTTAACCCTTGCAGGATTCCTGCGAGCAGGTGCTCTTGACCAGGTCCATCCTGCAGGTGGGAGAAAGGAAGTTTCCAGAAGTGCACTTGCTTGATCAAACATTCACAGCTAAGCAGCAGTGGGACCAAGAAACCCATCCCAGCCACCGATCAAAGTCCTTCCACATTTTTTGGGAGTCAATCCTCAACTTTTTGAGTAGCAAAATACAACAAGTTTACGGTTTCATTTTTGTGGTGTTAACCATCAACACGTAGTGGTGTGTGACCCTCCCCACGCTCCACTTCTGGAAGTTTTTCACTACCCAAAAAATGAGTGAAACTCTCCTGATGAAACAATAACTCACTCTCTCTCCAAATCCTGGTAACAGATTCAACGTTCTTTCTGAATCTGTCTGTTTTTGAGGGAGGGAGGTGCCTCTTACATCTAAAGGTTTATAGCTTTGTTCTGTGATCCAAGGCACTACTTTTACTATTCATTGTAATCAATTCACTTTTAATTTGGAGATGTTTGGGTAGCTATTAAAGGGAGTTCCATTTATCTAGTGCTGTGCTTGTTTTAAACAAGGGGAAAGATGCATGTGGCTAGATTTCATGGCTATAATGTAATAAAGGCATGGGGCAAAAATCCATCTAAAGAGCACCAAACTGTGTGCAAATCTCCACACCTAAAATCCTTAGTCTCCCTCCCCAAAGTCAACCACTACCACCAACTTCCAATGTCCTCAATTTGAACGTGCATGTGCAAACGTAGGTGGTAGAATAAGGTCATTTCCTTATAACGTGAATGGGGAAAAACATTACCCCCACCCATGGTGATAACAATAGCGCTGACTAGGACCTACTTTCCTAAGAGTTGTTCTGTTTCAAGTCTCAGTGTCTGAGAGACCTGGGGAGGATAGGTGTCCCTCAGTAGGGAGCAGCCCCCCTGAAAGTCAAATCCTGCCCCAAGTCCTCAAGATGTGCAGGCTGGAAGCTGCCAGGAGAGGGAGAACAAGTTCTCCAGAGTCAGGATGCTGGTTCCTTTCTCCACATCGTGGCCAGTGTTGTTGCTGTTTGTGATCCTAGCCCTTCCCAGAGGTGTGAGGTGATGGCTCCTGAGGTTTTGATTTGTATTTTCCTGCTCATCAGGGCGCCAAACCTCTTTTTCTGCATCTGTTACCATCCTCATGTCTTCTTTGGAGAAGGGTCTATTCAGATCTGCTGTTCATTTAAAAGAATTTCCTTTTACTTTGTTTTTACTGAGTTTTAGGAGCTCTTTCTACATTTCAGATATGCTCCCCTTGTCTGAGGGTGACTTCTGAATAGCCCCTTCCATCTCAGGGTCTTTTTTTTTTTTTTTTGAGACTAGGTCTCACTATTTTCTCTGGGGAACCGCAGACTCACATTCCCCGGGGTATCATGGACTCAAATGATCCCCAGCCTCAGCTTCCCAGATAGCTGGGATTACAGGTGTGCACCACCATGCCTGGCTATTTTTTGGGACTAGGGCTTGCTATGTTGCCCCAGGTGGGTCTCGAATCCGTGGACTCAAGCAATTCCTAGTCCTGGCCTCGCTCCATAGGCTGCAATTAAAGGCACGCGCCATTGTGCCCGGCCCCCGGTCCTTTTATTTTAAGGACTAGTTTCTTTGGCTATGCAGAAGCTTTTTAAGTTGATGTCCTGCTTGTTTATTCTTACCTTTTTGTTCCCCCACTGCTAAAGAAGCACCCACGAAGACCCCACTCCAGCTAGCGTCAGAGGCTGGTCACCCATGTCACCTATGCACTCATGGTTCTAGGCTGGATAGCCAAACTTTAGTTCATTTTGATGGAGCATGCGTGTCTGGTGTAGGACAGGGGTCTAGTTTCTTTTGCTTGCATGTGGCTGTCCAGTTTTCCTAATATCATTGATTACAGAGACGTCCCCTCCTCTATTTTATGCTCTTAGCTCCTATGTCAAAAACTAATTGCCCATAGACATGTGGGCCGGTTCCTGGGCTCTCAGCTCTGTTCTATGGATGTGTGAATTGCTCTGTTCCTGAGACTAGCATTTTCCAGAAGCACCTGGAGGGTAAAAAAATGCAGCCCATAGTCAGCAGCACTGGGACAGGGCCTGAGAATCTGAATTCCTAACAAGCTGCAGGGGATCCTGCTGCTGTATGTCCAGACCACACTTTCAACCCCAAGAGCCAGGTCATTCACTCCCTGGGGAATCACACACATGCTAAATAATCTGTCCAAGTCCACTCTAGCCTAGCAGAACCGGATTGCAGAAGCTGCTGGTAGTCTGCTTTCCAGTTCTAGACTGTGCTGCTGAGAGGTAGGCAGGAAGGGCAGGCCTCCCCTTCCAAGGGCAGAGCCACATGTTGGGCTGCAGTCGTAGCTTTTCTGACCATCTTCTCTCAAGAGGACCCAGAAACACCGCTTTAAGTGACAGCCCCACTTTTAGAAATCTTGGGAGGAATTTAAGACTTTCTTATCTTTTTTAATTTCTTTTTCTTATTAATTTATTTGCTTTACCTTGTTGTAGTTCTTATATTTCTTCCACCATCGTATCACCTGTGACCCATCACCGTTTTCCCTCCTGCCCTTCCCTCCCCTGCTTCACCCCCATCCTTCTCTCTCTTTGCTGGGTATTTCATGTCTATAGGCAACCTGTTAGCTTTTACTATTACTTTTGCTTTTGTTTGATTTCTCTAAATTCCACACATCAGTGAGAACATCCAGTATTTTTCTTTTTCCTTCTGACATAGTCCACAGTGGAGTATTATTCAGCAATCAAAAATGATAAAATCGCACCACTTGCAGCAACATGGCTGGAGCTGGAAGGGATAATGCCAGCTGGAAGTGATGTAAAATTTTAAAAGGAGCAAGGGGTTCCTACACGCCACCCCAGGTCTCCTTTATGATTTCCGTTGTCTGGAATGTGTGATGGGACCCCCAAGGTTTGAAAAAATGCCGGATAACAGGCAGCTGGGGGGAAGCTGACATGACACCCCAGCTCCGCCATCACCTTGCTCAGGTTATTCCTTCCCCCAGCCACTGCATGTGCTTCTGTTAGTGATAATGGCAACCTCCAAAATGTCACGGTCTCCTGTCCCACAAAGGCTTGCTTCCTTTATGCATATTAGCTCAGGGGGCTTTGTGAGAGCCCGGTCACTACGGGACCCCATTGTGAGAAGAACTTGGTTCTGAACAAGCAGAGACACATCCTCAGCTGGGCACGGTGGCTCGTGCCTGTAAGCTTCAGCCTATGAAGCGGCTGAGGCTTGGGATCATGGTTTGAGTCCCCCCTGGGGCCTGTAGTGAGACCTAGTTCCAAAAAAATAGCTGGATGTGGTGGCGCACGCCTGTAATCCCAGCTACCTGGGAAGCTGAGGCTGGGGATTGCTTGAGTCTATGCTATCCCGGGCAACATGAGCCTGCAGTTCTACGGGCAAAAATAGCAAGACCTAGTCTCCAAAAAAAGACGCATCCTCAGTCCATGCAGTCCCATGCCGTCTCCTGGTCTCCACTGTCCAGACCAGACTCCCTCCTTACTGGGTGCAGACAAAGCTCTAAGCATTTTGTCACATCATCCCACTGCCCCCGTGCAACAGTTTGGAGTTTGCCATTATTGTCAACAGATGCACCAGCGGTGGCTGGGGGTTGGGAATTGGCTGAGCAAGGTAGTGGGGGAGCTGGGGGTGTCGTGCCACCTTCCCCCCAACTGGCTGTTATCAGACGTTTCACCAAACTTTGAGGGTCCCATCACAAATTCCAGGACAAAGAGTTTCTTCACTATAGCCTGGACCTGGGAAGCCTGTATGCAGTACACAAGAAGGAGCCGGGATGCTCATATCTGTCAGCTGTGACTCCAAACTCTTGTCATCTATTGGGGGGGAAGGTAGCATTGGCGTCTAGAGAGAACCCCTGGAGAGCATCTGCTCCATGCGAGTAAGCAGCTACATGTTGGGTCTGAGCCTTATGGGAATCCTGCCCATGGGGGCCTGGACAGGCAGATCCTGTGGCCTGACTGAGTCCCAGGCCTTGGGCTCGGCACAACGAGAGGGGGTGTTGTGTTTGTCGTTACCCACAGACAAGACGGAGTGTGTACGTGCCCCTGTGCATGTGGGGTGCTTGTGCCCCCATGTTCGTAGGACGCACGTGAGCGAATACCTGCTTGCGTCGAAGTATAGACTTAAGCGCATAGGCTTATGCGCATGTGCAGGCTCTGTGTGTGCAAGTGCAGGTGTGTGCCTTGGGTGTGTGCAAACACACATGCTTATGTGCATACGTGTGCAGGTGCAGTGGAGAAGGGGGGCGCGCCTCTCCAAAACTCACAGCCTGAAATTCAGTTCAGGATAAAGAAAGACATTTCCCCTAACCCAGAAATGTCCATTTATGGAAGCGGCTGAAGTGAAAAGCAGTCCCCGGGGGTTTACGATCGAAATGCCCATCAGCAGGCAAATCCATGCGGAAAACTATGCAGCAGTTAAATAAACGAGCTAGATTTATAAGCAGCAATGCGGATCACTCAAGGCAGTGCTAACTGGGGAGGGGGGGGCGAGGGGCGCTGCAGAACAGTATGGACGATACCGCGTCTGTTAAACACCGCCTACGACATCACCGCGCGGCTTACGTGCTCCTCGTAGGCACGCGCCGCTCGAACCGCACAGCTAGGGAAGGTCTAGAAGGAACACCCTGGATTGTGAAAATTCGGAATCTCTGGGGCGTGGGGAGGGCAGGTGTTGGAGGGTGACAAAGGAGAATGGATCTATGTATTGCTCCGCCTGTGCCAGTTCAGTGGGTAGGGAGGGGCACGTGTGGGTGTTCCCGCCACAGGGGTGCTGAGACCTGGGGGCGCACACAGCTCCCTAGGACGCGCTCAAGGCTGGTCAGCCAGGGACAAGTACCAGCCTCACTTCCTGGTGGAGATGGAGCTGTCGAGCCTCCTGTGGATGGAGAGGCTCGGCTGGCCCCTCCCTAAGCTTCTCTGTGCCTCAGTTTCTCCCTCCGGGCTAGAGGCAGAAGGTCCAAGCTCTATGCTGAGCGCGCTGTTCCCAATTCCACCCTTGTCCCAGCACAGGGAAGACAGACGCGGCTCCCCCACCCTCCCAGGCCCCTCGTGGGGGTCACGCCTGCTCCTCCGCAGGGCCAGGCTGCGCCCCTCCTCTCCCCCCAGAGGATACACCCGCAGGTTCCCGCAAGGGGCGGGCAGGGAGGCTAAGAGGCGGGCGCGCTCTGGGCGCCCAGGTGGGCTCAGCAACTCGTCGCTGGAGCTGGCGACGTGCTCCACCCGCGGGCGCTCAGCCTCCCCCTCCGCGAGATGGGAGCAGCGAGAAGACCCGCCAGCCGGGACGCGCGCGGGACGTGGGCAGTTCCAGGAAAGCGTCGCACTGCCCCACCGCCCGCACGTCGGCAGCGGGAGCGCCAGCCTCGCTGTTGCCACCCTCCGAGCCACAGCTCATCCGGCCCTCGGCGCCCCGCACGTCACGGCCCTTCGGCCGCGCACACCCCGCGAAGCCTCGGCGGGTCGCTCGGCCCCGGCGCCCGGCGCTCTCCGCCCGCTGCGCCCCGCGCCTCCGGTGGGAAACTGGGGCGGAGACAGCGCCGCGCGGGCTCCGGCGGCTCCGGGGGAGGCGGCCGCCCGGGCCGCCCAGCCTGCTCCCGGGTCGCCGTCCTACCTGCTTCCCGCGGCGACGGTAGCGCGACTCGGCGGCTCGGCGGCGGCGGCCGGCGCTGGGGAGGCGGTGGCGCCGGGGCTGGAGCGCGCGGCGACGGCGACGCCAAGGGAGCGGGCGGAGGGGGCGGGCGGCAGGGAGCGCCCGCGGGCGGAGCTTGTCCGCGCGACGGCCCGCCGCCGCCGCCGGTCCCCACTGCCCGCGCCGCCCCCCC
>PVHY01029543.1:0-14186 GCA_004024945.1 Uropsilus gracilis | reverse complement strand
TCCTCAGGAACCAAGTGCTTGGGTGGTGAGTAAGCTCCAGAGGACCCCGCCGGGTCCTTCTTCCGAGGCCCCAAACCTCCGCGCCTAATCCCAATCTCCAGGCTCTCGCTCTCACTCCACTCTCCACGCTCCTCTCCAAAATTGTGTATATCTCCACACTCCACCTCCCCCCTTTTTATCCTTCTCCCTGCTTCCCATTGACCATCCCCGCTTGGTGTGTTACCTCCCTTTTCCCTCTGGGCCGGACTTTGACCTCAGGACCCTACATTACATAACCCCAGTCTGCCCTGGTTACTTTTAGAGTAACCACTTTACTCTCCAAGGGGGGAACTGGCCTCAGGCTAGTTTTAGTCTCTGTTTTTCAGATGCAGGTGTCTGCAATGCCCATATTCGGAACTGGGTTCATCTTTGGGTCCCGGCTTCAAAATCATAGAGACTGCCTGTTTGTGCTTGCTGAAAGCCAAGGAAGAGCAGGAGTGGGGAGCAATTCCTTAACGGTACACATTTTCTTCTGGGGGTAACGAGGGTGTCCAGAGACTAGGTAGAGGAGGTACTTGCTCTTGCACTAAATGCCTCTGAATTATTCATGTTAAAATGATTCATTTTATGTTATGTGAATTTTACCTCAGTCAATGTTGTGCGCCATTTGCAAACCAAAAGAGTCATTGCAAACGAGATAAGGAAAACCTCTCTCATTAACCAGTTGCCAGAAAACTAGGGATTGATTTACTACAATAACCTTTTGAGACTGCAGTGGCACCACTGGCTTCCCTAAATCAGAGGTAGTGACCACCTGCCTATACTCCCCATTTCCTCACTTATTCTTGGGCTTTAAACTGTTAGTTGTCTCTCAGGTTTGTGTTTGTCTTCTTAGAAGTTCAACAGACCCTCACCCTGTGTCCCTATAAATAACTCTTCCTTTTGTTAATAAAGTTGCCTCATGGCTCATGTCTCCATTTGGCCCCCAGCTGTGTGACTGGGTAAATGTCTTCTCGTAAATTCATTTCTTGTACCTTGCGTCTGGCTGCCAACAAGAAACAAAAAAAGAGAGCAGTGGATACAAGTGAACCAAGCCATGGGCCACAGGAAGGAAAATACCTCTTCCTCTACCCCTTCTTCCTCTGTCACCCTCACCCTCCTACTCATCAACTCTGTGCTCACAGCTTGTGTCCAGATCGCACTGCCCAGTGGAACAGGCCACAGACTACACAACTTATTTTCAATTCCTCCACAGCCTTATTGTTTGTGTTGATTACACAAATATATATTGTTTTACATGGTCTACCACCACCATGTCATCCGAGAATCATCATCTTAATCTCTTGTGTCATCCCTCCTGCGATTTGACCCACTCTCTGCTTCCCTTGCCGTATACTCTAGTTCTGCTGTCAGTTTGTTAGTTTTAACTTTTCTTTGTCCTTTTGTTTGTTTTCCCTCTAGCTCACATATAAGTGAGACCATCTGGTATTTCTCTTTTTCTTTCTGGTTTATTTCCGCTAACATGATTCCTTCTAGCTCCATCCATGTTGCCACAAATGACATGAGTTTGTCTTTTTAACAACAAAGTAATATTCCATTGTGTAAACATACCACAGCTTTTTGATCCATTCACCTGTTTGGGGGCATTTGGGTAACTTCTATAGCCTGGAGATTGTAAATAGTGGGCAGCCTTGTTTTTGAAGAGTAAGAAGAGGTAAAATCAATGTTTCCATTTAATCTAACCCAATACAGGCCAAATATTGTCATCTCCACATATCCTCAGTCTTCTAAAAAATTAATGGTGAGATAGTTTACGTGCCTTTTTTCTCCCATGTCAAGCCTGACAACCCGGTGTGTGTCTGGTCCGGTCAGCACAACTCTAGTTGAAGACGTCCAGTTTCTCAGCACTCACATGTGGCTCATGGCTCCACACCCGACCTGGGAGAATGTTCAGGAAATTCAAGGGGTCCTTTTCACTCCCACGATTGTTGGGGAATGACAGGCAGAAGCTACAGTCAGTAATGCAAAATAGCCCAAAACAGAGCTAGAGAGCAAAGAACTGCCCTGGTTTCCTGAAACCGTGTTCAGATTCCCACTGGATATTCATGACAGTGATTTTAAAAAACCACGTAAGTCTTGCTCCTACCTGTTTTATGTAAAATCAGAAACTGCCCTTTGAGCTGTTTCACCACACACTGGTTCGCCACTATGTAAATCTGGGATGATGTCACTGTTGCTGTTTTGTTTGGAGCTTTACCAGGATTCAGGCGCCATCTTGGAGACTCATATCCCCAAAGCCAACATCTGAGTGGTCCCATAGCACACCCCTGGCGGTTTGTATTCGTACATCGGCTGCTTCTTTAGATCCTCTAGCGAAGGCCTGCTGTTGTGTCTGGAGTTGGGTTCCCAGCCCAAGATACCAGAATGCCACGGGACAGTAGCAGCACCAAGGGACAGACACCAGCAAGGAGACAGCCAACATGACCATCACCTCCACCACAGGAAGTGATTCAACAGACCCTGGAGAACCATCCACACACCCACCCTGACATGCAAAACCCGGCTGCCCACCTCACAGAAAACTCTAGAGAGCCCAGCAACCTGGAACACGAGTTTTCACCCAGGAAGAGGACGTCACTCCAGGAAAAAGAGACCAGTGAGCCAAGCATCAACCAACGATTTACAGCGAGAGAGGAATTGGGGTAACCGGAGCAGGGGAAGGGGAGAGGGAGGGAGTTGGGAGGGTAGTATAGGAAGGTCATAAAGGGAATGATAACTATACAAATATGACCAGTGTTGTGTGAAAATTGAAAAAAAAGGCCGGGCATGGTGGCGCATGCCTGTAAGCGGCAGCCTAGGAAGTCGAGCCAGGGCCAGGGATCACGGTTTGAGTCCTGCCGGGGGCACGTAGCGAGACCTAGTTCCAAAAAATATAGCTGGGCGTGGTGGCGCACGCCTGTAATCCCAGGTACCTGGGAAGCTGAGGCTGGGGATTGCTTGAGTCTGTGGTACCCCAGGCAACGGGAGCCTGCAGTTCCACAGTAAATAAAAGAAAAGAAAGAAATTCAAGGCTGGGCATGGTGGCAGGTGTCTGTCATCCCAGCACTGGGAGGCTGAGGTCAGGGATCACATGAATCCATGGGTTCGAGACTACCCCGGGCAACATAGCGAGACCTAGTCTCAAAAAAAAAAAAAAAAAAAAAAAAACTGTGTGTGGAGAAAGGCCACAGTATCCATGAACTTAATTTCAGTGAAGTGAGGTTCTGGAATCTTCTATCACAGGGGAGCTCTGGGTCTGAGGTGACCCAGGCTCTGCCCAGTCCAGCAGTGCCGTTGTTCTTCCCACCCCTGGTCTCCTAGGGCGTCCGCTGATGACACACTTTGATTGTGTGTTCCCAACCCGAAACCATCCCGGAGAGTAGAGCCAGCCCAGTAAGGGCCTTGAGGGCCGTCCTAACAGCTTTGAACTTAGCCTTGAAGGCAGCCGCCAGCTGCCAGCCACCAGCCGCTGGGAGGCTGTTGTCCATGTTGTTTATTTCAGAACTCCCATCTCCAAAGCTCTGCAATTTCCCCCACTTTTAAAATTTTTATTGCCCCCACTTTTAATGAAGATTTTATTTAAAAATAACTTTACACCTACCCAAGTTTGCAGAAACAGTACAGGGAGTTCCCATGAACCTTTCGCCCAGCTTCCCCTAATGATAACATCTTAAATAAGTAACTATAGACCATTTACAAAACCAGGAAATTAGCGTTGGTAAGATGCTATCAACACAAACCTCATCCACGTTCACCAGCCTTTGCTTACACGGTGTGTGTATGTGTGCGTGTGTGTGTGATTCTATGACATTTTGTCCCCTGTGACTGTCGGCACAACCAGCACACAGAGCTCTCTGTGTGTTTGTATTTGCCAGATGTGTGTTTTACTGATGTAAAGGTAACTAACTGTGCATGACTTGGGAAGTCATAAGTATGGTTTAAAATAGTCAACAGCTCATGCCAGGCATGGTGGCGTGCACCTGTAATCCCAGCTACCTGGGAGGCTGAGGCTGGGGATCACTTGAGTTCGTGGGTTCGAGACAACACAACCCTGGGTAACATAACAAAACCTAGTCTCTTAAAAACAGACTAGGAAGGGGGCAAAATGATAAGGCACATTCCCTTTTCACCAGGAGTTGACCTGATATGTTCTCTAAAGGGTTAGAAGTAACATCATCATATTAATATAGCTCAAGTCCCATTAGCCATTCAGCAATAGCAAGTTTGTCCCATCAATGCTCCCTAACTATCAAGGTGTCAAGCTCTGTATCAGATTATGTGAGATGGCCTGACATCTCCTCTTGTTCTAGCTTTTAGAAAAGGAGTCATAAGAATAACTTGGGAAACGATTTTGATAATGAGCTGGTGCCTCTACCAGAGGATCTTGATTTGACAGCACATTTAAATCCTAGTACTAGAGAGGATGTTCTTTTTCACTCCCTGTGTCCAAGTTCTACTAAGACCAATTATTCCAGAATCCTTTGCGGCAGGGTGCTGGCATCATTATTTCAAAATATTCTTTTAGATTATTTTACATTTATAGAAAATATGTAAAAATAGCCCTAAGAGTTCCTGTATGACCCTCACTGCTCTCCCTAAAGTCAAGGCCTCCCATGATCCTAGCCCGATGAGCAAAACCAGGAAATCAATGTCAGTTCAGTGGCACAAGCTAAACCAGGATGTCACCAGGTTTTCCATCAGGTCTTTTCCCATTTCAGGATCCGAGCCAGGCCCCCACACTGCGTGTCTTCACTATGTCTCCTTCATCTCTTCTTGGCAGCAATGGTCTTCCATCCTTCATCACTGCTCTTGACACTTTCCAAGAGGACTGGCCTGGTACTTTGCAGCAGATCTCTCAAGCTCATGATTGAGGCATGCATGTTTGTGTCAAGCATCACAGAAGTGATGTGCTGCTTGTCCCAACGTGTCGCATGGAGGCCAGGCACGGTGGCTCATGCCTTTCAGCGCAGTCTTAGAGCGTGGCTAAGACTAGGAATCCTTTGAGTTCGTGGGTTTGAGACCCACCCAGGACAACATAGTGAGAACTAGTCTCAAAAAATAGCTGGGCATGGTGGTGCGTGCCTGTCATCCCAGCTACCTGGGAAACAGTCTGGGGATCCCTTGAGTCCATGGTACTCCGGGCAACATGAGCCTGTGGTTCCCCAGGCAAAACAGCGAGGCCTAGTCTCAAAAAAAACAAAAACAAAAACAAAAAAAACACGCAAAAAACGTGTCACTTGGTTTTTTTTTGAGACTAGGTCTGGCTATTTTTGCCCGTGGAACCGCAGGCTCTCGTTGCCCGGGGTACCACAGACTCAAGCCATCCCCAGCCTCAGCTTCCCAGGTAGCTGGGATGACAGGCACGCGCCACCACACCCAGCTATTTTTTTGGAACTAGGTCTCGCTACGGACCCCAGGTGGGACTCGAACCGCGATCCCTAGCCCCGGCCGCTTCATAGGCTGAAGCTTACAGACACGAGCCACTGTGCCCGGCAAAACGTGTCACTTGGGAGGGTGCCAGGTGTCAGTACTCTTTACTGTGCTGTCAACCCTGGTTAAGTTGCATCTACAAGGGGAAAGGGGTAAAAAGTTGTGTCTACAGTTGGGCATGGTGGTGCACACCTGTAATCCAAGCGCTGGGAGGCAAGAGGTCAGGGATCTGAGTCTTTGGGATCAGGATTACCCCGGGCAACATACTGAGACCTAGTCTTGAAAAAGCAGTCAGGTGCGGTGGTAGGCACCTGTAATCCCAGCTGCCTGGAAGGCTGAGGTTGGGGATCACTTGAGTTCATGGGATTGGGACTACCCTGGGCAATATAGTGAGACCTGGTCTCAAAAGAAAAAAAAAATGTTGTGTCTACAGGTTTCTCCACTGTGAGGTCGCCATTCTTCCCCTTGCCATGGATAGACATCTTGGGCTCACTGAATCTGAGTCATAGAAGAGTCTTGTTTTGGCTTCTCACAGGTGCTGCCAGCTTGCCCTGCCAAGAGTTTGTGTGCAAGGACACAAATGAGATTGTCCCTTCCCTGGAAACCTGCCACCCCTGCCCTGTGGCTGTCAAGCTTTTTGTCTTTACCAGTCAGAGACGTGGAAAATGCTATCTCATTGCAATCTAATATGACACCTTTCTAATAAAAACCCATACACCTAAAAATAAGCACGATTTCGATAACTAACCCTCAGAAGGAGACAGGGTCATGCTTTTCATCAGATGGGGATGGAGTCGCCCAGTAGGAAAGTTATTCTCCCAGAGCAGAGCTTCTCAGCTTCCATGGGCACTTAGCGTTCAGTCTGGAGCATCCTTGAGAGACCCCAGAAGCTCCCCTTCACCACCAGAGGGCACCCATCTGGACGCAGGAGCCCAGGAAGCTGTGGGGACGAAGAGACACCACAGGAAGAGCAGCCAGAAAGCCACCTCAGGTCCTGGAGCCCAGCCTCGCCTGGTCTTTGACCCCATTCTGGCTTCCCACACCTGGGGAAGCCGTTCCTGTGACCTGGGAATGCAGATTTGGAGGCTGCCCAAGGAGAGAACAGGGAGCTTCTGAGCCGCAGATGGAGCAGAGGCAGGAAGGCGAGGGGAGCATTCCAAATGAGCGCAAAGGCACAAAGAACTCACCGGCATTTACCCCAGTCTTATAATTCTGCTTTTACCAAACAGGTGAACATGGATGCTGGAACGTAACACGGAGAGGAGTCACCTGTTAAATTGGTGGCCCAGTGTGTTGGGACAACTAAAGAGCCACATGCAGGAGAATGAGGTTGAAGCCCTATTTCATGCCATATGAAAACAATCAAATCAAACCTGCTTAGTGCAATGTCTAGCAAAGAAGTAGCTACTCATACAGTTTGGCTAAAATTAAAAACAAATATGTCATTTGCAACATCATGGATGGAGCTAGAAGTAATCATGTTGGTGGAAATAAGCCAGAAAGGAAAAGAGAAATATGGGATGGTCTCAATTATAGGAGGGATACAGGGAAGGCAGACAAACGAAGACAAGAAAAATCCATCCATCCATCCATCCATCCATCCATCCATCCATCCATCCATCCATCCATCCATCCATCCATCCATCCCCATCCATCCATCCATCGACTAGGTCTCGCTATGTTGCCTAGGGTAGTCCTGATCTGGGTTCAGATCTGAGTACTCCAGATCCCAGATTGGATGTGGGATCCCACGGACTCAGGTGACCCCCAGCCTCAGCCTCCCAGGTAGCTGGGATTACAGACATGTGCCACCATGCCCAGCTATTTTTTTTTTTGAGACTAGGTCTCGCTATGTTGCTGGGCTAAGTCTCGAACCTGTGGACTCAAGCGATTCCTAGCCTTGGCCTCCATTCCTAGGCTGAGATTAAAGGCGTGCGCCACTACCCAGCAGACAAGAAAAATTTAAAACTGCCAATAGAACTGAAGCATAGAGCAAGAGAGGGGGGAAAGAGTAAAATTGGGGGAGAGGGAGGGCACAAGAGATTAAGATGGCTCATGGGTGATAAGGTGGTGGGAGAAACATGGGATAGACAATGATGTAATATATATATGTACATATATATGCAATCAATAAAAAGATAATTAAAAAAATCGATTCAAAATGCATGAACGATCTGGACATAAGACCTAAAACCACAACACCAATAGAAGAAAACCCAGAAATTCATCCTGTGACCTTGAGTCAGTCAATAACGTCTTAGAGATGACACCAAAAGTTCAATGAATATGACACCAAAAGCACAAAACAACAAAAGAGAAAAGGGAATAAATTGGAACTTGTCAAAATTGTAAACTTTCATGCATCACAACATTATCCAGAAAATGAGAGACAACCCATTGTACTGCAGAAAATATTTGCAAATCATCTCTCATAAGAACCTGGCATGCAGAATGTGTAAAAAATTCTCACAACTCAACAACAAAAAGGCAAACAACTTGATTTAAAAATAGGCAAAGTAGGGCGTGGTGGCACACGCCTGTAATCCCAGTTACTGGGGAGGCTGAGACTGGGGATCACTTGAATTCACGGGTTTGAGACAATCCTAGGCAACACAATGAGACCTAGTTTCTTAAAAATAAAAATAAAAATAAAAATAGGCAAAGAACTTGAGCAGCCATATCTCCAAAGAAGATATAACAACCGGTCAGCAAAGCATGAAAAGGTTCTCAGCATCATTAACCATTAGGGAAATGCAAATCAAAACCACAATGAGATGGCACTTCACACCCACTAGACTGGTAATAATTTTAAAAATGGAAAATAACAAGTGTGGGTGAGTCTATGGAAAAAGCAGAGCCCTCAAGCATTCCCTAGTGGGAATGTGAAAGAGCACAGCTGCCATGGAGAACACATTTTGGGAATTTCTCCAAAAGTTAAACATAGAATTACCATTTGACCAAACAGTTCCACTCCTAGGTGCAGACCCAAGAGCCTGAGAACAGGTGGGCAAACACTCATACATGAATGTTCATAGCAGTTAATGGCTAGAAGGTGGGAATAACCCAAATGTCCATCAATGGGTGAATGGGTAAACAAATTATGGTACACACACACAGCTATTGAGAAAATAATCAGACACAAAAGGTCACATAATTCCACACACATGAAATTCCAAAACAGAGAGAAAGAGCATGGGTGATTATCAGGGACATGGAAGAATGGGGAATGGGGAGAAGCTGCTTCACGAACACATGGTTTTTCCTTCAGGGTGATGAGAATATTCTGGAATTAGAGGTGATCACCACACATTGTTGAATGCACTAAAAGCCACTGATTTGTTCACTCTGAGTGTTAATTTTATGTTATGAGAGCATCCCTTCAATCAAAAGAGAGAGAAAATAATAATCCTACCCTAAAAGACAAGTGAAAAATTAGGGAGGACTCAAAAATGGGTAGTAAGTAAGCAGCCAGGCAAGTAGAAAAACTGACTAACTGATGAGACCCCAAACTTACCTTCTTCTCATTCATCCATTTCCAGAACTTTAAACCAGAACCCCACACAGAACGTGGCACAGGACAGGAGTCCAGTGTATGCTAAATAGGTACATTAATCTGTAGTGACCCTCCAGTGATGACCATGACTCTGAAGGCAAGCTGGCAATCAAACTGCTAGTCTGGGGTCTGACTCTCACCAACATCTGGCAATGTTGCCTGGGGTTGTCTCGAACCCATGGATCAAGTGACCCCTAGCCTCAGCCTCCCAGTAGCTGGGATTACAGGTGCACACCACCATGCCTGGGGTGGCAAGTTGAAGTTCTAAGAACCAAGCACCCGGGTGACCTCTTCTGCAACTGGAACTGGTGAGCGCCATGGCAGTCAGCGCCTAAGATGGTGTCCAGCGCCACTCACAACCTGCTGCTCACACTACTGAAGAGTCTCCTTCCACTCTGAGAAGAGCTGAGCTGTGTGACCAACAGTTATTGAGGGTATCTCCGTGTGTAAGTTCTGAGCCTGAGTCATAAGCCATTGCCTCTTCTGCCTTACAGTCATGTCAATCACCTGCTCTGGAGGAAGCAGCCGCCATGTTGTGAGGACACTCAAGCTGCCTTGCAGAGATGTTTACATGGTAAAGAACCGTGTCCTCTTGCTAACAACCAACACTGACTTGTCAGGAATGTGCGTGAGCTTCTTGGAAAAGGATTGCTGGGCCCACATCAAGCTGTCAAATAAGCACAACGTTCAGTCATGGTCCTGGCTACATCACTGGAACACTAAACACAGAGCCTCCTGACTTCCTCATCTGCAGAAACTGAGATAATCAATGACTAAATGTGGGGGTTATTTGTTATATAAAAGCAAATGTTATTATATAGCAGCAAATACATATATATTCATTTCATGAAGCTCAAATGTAATAATATATGTGATACTAAGTGCTTGCTAATGTGTGTGTTTTAATAATATATGTGAAATGTAAAAATTAGTGTTTGCTAATGTGTGTGTTTTATAAATGTGCACAAGCTGACAGAGATCCCTGGGATAGTGGCTGGTGATAAGAGCCCTTCAGAATATCTTGAGGGTAGATAAATTGAGTAGTTATTGATCAAAGTTTTCAGATGGTTCAGGAAATTACAGGAAAAAGAATTGCCATGACGACTCGACATCACAATTTTGCCAAGAGATGTAGAATTCTTTTTGGCTGGCCAAAAAAAAAAAAAATGTTTTATAAAAAACTCGAGTCTCCACGTAAAACTCAAGAAACTGTTCTGATATCAAATCTCCCCACATTTCCAGTCTTTTTTTTGTGTGTGAAAATTCTTAAGATATGGCAATACCATGTCCATGCTTCTCCTAGTGATAAGCAGCTGGAATTCAGTAGCAGCTGCCCTGACGGGGAACGGGTGAGATTCCAGTTTACCATAGTCCCACTTCTCCCTACAGCTTGCTCCCTTCCAGGCTGAGCCTGAAATCTAAACACACTTATCATTTGAGCATTTGAATTACTGTTTTGTTTGACTTTCAGCAGAGCAATATTTCTTTTTTCAATGTAATTATTATTTTTTGAGACTAGGTCTCGCTATTTTTGCCCGTGGAACCGCAGGCTCTCGTTGCCCGGGGTACCCCAGACTCAAGCTATCCCCAGCCTCAGCTTCCCAGGTAGCTGGGATTACAGGCGCACGCCACCACGCCCAGCTATTTTTTTTGGATCTAGGTCTCACTACGGGCCCCAGGAGGAACTCGAACCATGATCCCTAGCCCCGGCCGCTTCATAGGTTGAAGCTTACAGGCACGAGCCACCATGCCCGGCCTCTTTTTTTTATTTAAAAAATTTTTTTATTATTATTATAAAATTTATTCCTTGACAATTTAGGCCATAGACATATACATAAAAATTCCATAAAAGGGATGATTATGTGGGGGTTAGGAGGGGTGGAGGTGGGAGGGAGTGATCAGGGAGGGAAGGTGGTGGGTGGTCCCCAGGGAATACAGAGATGTGAAACACACACACACACATATATAATAAATTAAGAAAAAAAAGGAATCAGTACAATTTCTATGCTGGGGAGAGGCAGCTCTCCTGCCTGCCTGGCACTATGCAGATGGCTCTCTTTTTCTTTCTCCATTCCCTAATGACCCTGAGCGGGACTCAAACCGTGAGTCCTAGCCCCAGCCGCTTCATAGGCTGAAGCTTACAGGCACGAGCCACTGTGCCTAGCTAGAAGAAATCATATTAGCAGAAACAAGAAGAAGGAAAAAGACAGAAACCAAATAATTTCACTAATATATGGACAACCAAATGAAAGTACACAACTGGGGGAGGGGGACCAGCTGGAGTGGCCAGGGAGGGGAGGTGGTTGGTGAACCCCAGGGATCACAATGATGTAAAATATATATAAATAATTTAAATTAAAAAAAAAGAAAAAGAACCACTGGGCACGGTGGCTTGTGCTTGTAAACTTCAGCCTACGAAGCGGCAGGGGCTAGGGATCATGGTTCGAGTCCTGCCTGGGGCCCGTAGCGAGACCTAGTTCCAAAAAAACAGCTGGGCATGGTGGTGTGCACCTGTAACCCCAGCTACCTGGGAAGCTGAGGCTGGGGATTGCGTGAGTCTGTGGTACCCCAGGCAATGAGAGCCTGCGGTTCCACTGGCAAAATTAGCGAGACCTAGTCTCAAAAAACAAACAAAAAAAAACAAAAAAAAAAAGAAAGAAAGAATTATTTTTTATTTTTTTTAAGTTTTTCATTTTATTTATTTGTTTGTTTGTTTTTTGAGGCTAAGTCTCGCTATTTTTGCCCGTGGAACCACAGGCTCATGTTGTCCAGGGTACCACAGACTCAAGCAATCCCCAGCCTCAGCTTCCCAGGTAGCTGGGATTACAGGCGCGTGCCACCACGCCCAGCTATTTTTTTGGAACTAGGTCTCTCTGTGTTGCCCCGGTGGGTCTTGAACCGCGATCCCCAGTCCCAGCCGCTTCATAGGCTGGCGCTTACAGGCACGCGCCACCGTGCCCAGCCAAATTATTTCTTAAAAAAAGGAAAGAAGAGGAACTGGGTGGAGAGAGGCCTTGAAGGAGGGACACTTCTCACTGTGTCCTGTTCCTATCTCCAAACACGAAGGTCTGACCTGCAAAAAGGATACTGGATTTACCGGTAAATCAGTCAGATTGCCTGGGGCAGGAGCAGGGAGAGGCTGGTGTTTCCCCCAGGAAGACTCCCTCTGGTTGAGGGTGGGAGATGGGGATGTGGGAGAGGCCAGGGGCCCCGGGAGCGGAAGTGGAGCAGCAGGTGGCCTGCCAGGTGCCCAGCACAAGGGCTGCGGTGCCTCCACCCCCATCTCGCAGGTTGGAAGCAGAGGCCGAGGCAGGAGATGGGACTGGCAAATGGAGGAGCTGAGCCCCCCCACCCCTAGGCCCCAAGCAGGATGTGGAGCCTGTACACCCCCTGGCGGATGTCTCCATGGCAACCTGAGGCTCCAGGGCTGAGGGTCAGGTGGCCACAGGGCCACCGTGCAGCCACGGAGGGGGGCGGGGCCGGCAGACAGAACTGGCCTTGAGATTGGGTCTTCTCAGGGCAGCAAAACCAGAAGGGAACCTGAAGGCCAGGAAACGAGTAGTGAATGCTGCACACTCGGTTCTGTGAGCTGTGCCCCTGGCAGCCAGGCATGGGGTCTGCTGCCCAGGTGGGTGCTACAGGCCTGGGTGGTTTGGAAGCTGGGATCCCAATACGGAAGTATTAATTCAGACGTTGGTGCCATCAGCCGTTAGGGTCTGAAAAAGACAGAGATAAAGGGGGCCTAAACAGGAAGGGTGGTTTTACCTTGTTGCAAATTCTGGGTGTGGCCCCTAAGGACGGAATGTATCACCTAGAGGGTGTGTAGAGGCAAATTGGAGCCTTTGGCTTTGAGGAGAAAAAAAAGGGAGAGAGAGATGGAAAGGAAAGGAGCAGAAACAGAATTTGGGGGAGAGGAGAGACCAGAATGATGGCCCGTAGCCCGAGTGACCAGGCTGGGCAAAAGCCCCCTGGAAGCATGAGCTGGAGGTGGCAAGGAGCCATGGTGGCGGGCGGAAGAGGAGCCGGTGTGGAGAGTGTGGCGCCGCAGCAAGGTGGCATCGTGAGCTGGTACCTGGAGATGGCCAGGGATTTGGAAAGCTGATTTGTGCATCAGCAATTGTGGAAGAAGTTTGAAGGTCTTGGAGAAGCAGAGCAGTTCGGGACACGGGGGAGAGAAGCAAGAGAAGATGTTTGAGAAAGACTAGACTTTGCAGAGTGCCTGCCTCAGGTGTGGAGGGGCAAAGGGCACCATCTTGGACATGTGTCTTTGGGACCTTTGGGACTGAGAATGGTGACTGGGGTGAGATAACTGCCACCTGTGGCTTTGAGGACTTTTCGTTTTCCTTGTTGAGTTCCTTTGTTGTTAAATTGCATTTGAGTGGCAGCTGCTACGCGCGGGTGGTACGAACCTGAGGGAACCTGGGTGGCAGAAGCCGGATTTTAAATGTGACTTGTTGGCAGTTGAGGCTTCTGCCCCCTTTTGCACCCTATTTCAGCTTCATGCGCTGGGTCAACATGGACCTGTTTTCACAGAAAGGGGAGCCCTTTACACGGCCAGCGGGACTATGAGCTGGTTCAACCACTGCAGAGAGCAACCTGGGTTTACCGCCTAAAATTGGGGTGCCAGGTGGTGTCACTTGAACGCTGTTCCCATCTCAGTCAATGGGGGCTGTGGCCTGCCCTTCCACTTCCAGGGGACCCTGATTCTCTCTCATTCCCACATCAGACCTAAACCTAGGAGGATTTTGTAGAGCAGGATGTCACCAGCTTTGAGGGTGCTGAGTGGGGGGAGGGTAGCCGTCGAGGTCCAGGTTGGGAGAGTTCATGTTCCCTGCACACTTGACAGTTGCTCACTTTGGTGTCTGTTTGGCATCTTGGGTCCAGATGAGTCAAACCCATCTAAAACTGAGCTTGAGCCGGGCACGGTGGCTCGGGCCTGTAAGCTTCAGCCTATGAAGTGGCTGGGGCCAGGGATTGTGGTTCGAGTCCCACTCGGGGCAACACAGTGAGACCTAGTCCCAAAAAATAGCTGGGCCTAGTGGCGCGCACCTGTAATCCCAGCTACCTGGGAAGCTGAGGCTGGGTATTGCTTAAGTCTGTGGTACCCCAGGCAACGGGAGCCTGCGGTTCCATGGACAAATATAGCGAAACCTAGTCTCAAAACAACAACAACAACAACAAAAAA
>PVHY01029542.1:0-14197 GCA_004024945.1 Uropsilus gracilis | reverse complement strand
TTTTTTTTTTTCGTGTTTTTTTGTTTTTTTGTTTTTTTGTTTTTTTTGAGACTAGGTCTTGCTATTTTTGCCTGTGGAACCGCAGGCTCTTGTTGCCCGGGGTACCAAAGACTCAAGCAATCCCCAGCCTCAGCTTCCCAGGTAGCTGGGATGGCAGGCGCGCACCACCACGCCCAGCTATTTTTTTGGAACTAGGTCTCGCTACGGCCCCAGGCGTGACTCGAACCGCGATCCCTAGCAGCTGCTTCATAGGCTGAAGCTTACAAGCACGAGCCACCGTGCCCGGCCACCAGTTGTCTGTTTGGAGAAGACATTGTCTCAAGGAAAGTGTTGTAACTACATCCTACATTTAAAAGAATATGAATTTTGAGATATAGCCATCAGCTCCTTATAGAATGATGCTAATTAGAAATAAACAGGATTGATCATATGGACCAGGCTGCAGTCAGCCTGAAGGAAACAAACTGTCTATTTTTTCCAACATCCACGCTTAAGTTAGTGAGTTTTACTGGAAAAAGTTATGTGATTATGCACATTCGTGAAACAATAACTCCAGGATTTTCTGCTTCAGCTTGGCATCCAACTTTCTCCAACTTGGTCAACTCTTCTTTGCTTTTTACAGCAGTTATTTCAATCTTTGCCTGCACTAGACCCACTCTCGGCCTTGGTCCCTGCTTCACTGAAAAAATGGAGGTTTTCTGGGTGAGAATGTGATCACAGAGCTGCAAGTCTAATTTTATATGGACCCACCCAGTTTATCCTTCCCTTGTACAGATAAAAATCCACCTCAGCTCCTATCTATAGTTCTTCATCCTCTACTCTGAAATCCATGTGTTCCTCATTCTTGGGAATCTTATTCTCTTGATTATCTCCTCTGTCACCTGAATTTTCCTTGCCTACCTCAGGATAGGTTTATGCTCACTGTGTTAAACTTGGCTAAATCCCATCCATTTGAAAATGCCTTCCTCCTATGCCTTGCTCCAGTTCTCCTTTTCCTCCTCTCTCAGCCCAGCCCTTACATTTTCCTTTCCATAAACTGCTATTTCTTCATACAATGCATCCTGGCAACAGACATCTGACTCTGCCTCTCCTACCTCTGGAAAGTGACCACACTCACTGTCCTTGTTGTAATTCTTACTACACTCTACTCCTTTCTTCCTTGTCTTCTTTTCAGCAGGCCACTGCTGAGAAAACCCATGTTCTTTTCCTTTCTTCTTCTCTTCTCCTTTGCAAAAGCTTCCTCTCCTTTCTGATCTCCTGTGAAGGTAGATATTGCTTAGTTTTCTCACCCAAAGGCAACCTCATCTCTCCTTGACATCAACACAACCATGAAATTATGACCGGTCCAGATTCCTTCTGCTCGCCTTCCCAGAGAGCTGACATGCACAACTAATATCACACCTTTCAAACTGAACCCAGCATCTTCCACAGCTCTCTTTCCACAACTCCTCTCCCCTTTTGATCTTGTACAACCAAAAATCTGAACAGTTTTTCTTGGCTCCTCACCCAAGTCAAGTTCTCTTCATTCCTCCCCCAGAATCTCTCCTGATTCATCCTTTCCCATCCCCACTGCTCCTGCTTTGTCTGCAGGCCTTCTGTTTCTCCTCTGGTTTTCTGTCTTACCTGGTAGTTTCCTGCCTGATGATCTCTGTTACATGAATTGTTCTCCATGCCAGCATGAAGAATCCTTCCAGAGCCCAGACATGAGCATTTCACTCTCCCGCTATAAATTTTACAGTATAACCCAGCACACCCTGAATGAAACCCAGATACCATAACATGGACTAGAAGGCTCTGGGGGATCTGCCCTCCCTTGTTCTCCAGCCTCATCTCTCCAACATCACACACATTACCTTCCTCTAAGACCAGCCTCTTTGGTTCCTTAGATGTCCCTTTTATATACCTTTCCTCATAGAGCTTTCTGCCCAATTGCTAAACTCTTTTCTTGGCTAATTTCGATACATCTCAACTCCCTCATTTAGACATCTTTATCTCTGGAAACTTTCCCTGACCCTCCAAAATAGAAATTTATTTCCTCTCACGTGTCCTTAAAAAGTACATATTAAGCCAGTTACGTAAAGTACTTAGCACTGTGTGCAGCAGATAGTAATCACCCAGTGCATGTTAGCTACTACGACTTGTAGACTATATAGCCATTTACTTTATACTTCCCCAGTAGATTGTAAACTTTATGAAAGCAGAAGCCATATCTCATTTGTTCTTGTTGAATTCCTAGCACTAGCACATATCTGAAATATAGTAGGGGTTCACTCAAAATTAGTGGAATACACAGGTCATAAATTTTACGGCCTTATTGCATGCTAAGTGATAAGAGAAAAAAAGTCCCAATCCAGGATTTAAATGGATGTGCAAGTAGCATCATTGTCATCCTAGAAAGTTTTTTATGTGTGTGTGTCTTGTTTGTTTGTTTTTGCCTTATGGATCTCTAGAACTATCTAGGTAAATTTCTATTAGAAAGTTAAAAACTGAAGATGAAGTTAAAAGTTAAAAGTGCTATTAGAAAAAAATGTTTCCACCTCCCCCCAACTATGGTATGATATTCGCCCTGTATCATTCTTGTAGTTTTCACTAGCTGACCATTATAATAATGAAATGGAAAAAAATAAGCTAAGAGTGATCAAGAAATAATAGGTAATATTAAAATATTGAAAATATCCTATAAATGAAAGAGATGATAGCTAAACATTAAATATAGACAACAGGGAACTCAGAAATTAATAGGAAATACTAAATTTTTAAAATTAAAAATATTTAAGGAAGCAAATAATTTAAAGACTTCAGAGATCAAATCACACTTATCTTAAAATTTGAGGAAGTAGACAAAAGTATGAAATATAAAAAGTAAAAGACCACCATCAATTTTTAGGAAAATAAAAGCATGGAAAACATGAAATAATTGAAAACATGAGAAGAAAAATGTTTTTAAAGTTGAGTAAAAATAATTTAAGGACTTACTTAAATGTTCAATAACCAAAAATATGAAAGCAGAGGGGAAAATATAATCTTTTAAAGAAGATTAAAAATTAATCCCAATAATAATAAAATGGGTTCTAGTATGGAGCCCTAACAACCAGCTGTAGTAAAAGTGTTAAGACCGGAGGTTGTGCTTCTGCCTTGTACACAGAAGTCCATATAACCTCTAGGGGATTCCAGAGAGTTCTGAGTACCCTTTCCTGGTGACTGGCATTATGCTTCAGTGTGTACTCTCCATTGTGACACTTCCCTGTGAGTGTGCATCAACTGAGAGTCAGAAAGGACAGACAAACAGCTATGTCCCACTTAGCTGCAGAGCAAGGGAGACATTTCTCATTCCAGAAGTGTCAACACTCTGCACCATAATCCCGAAGGCCTCACCATCCAAAATATCTTCCTTTTCTTGTGAAAATAAGAAAGTAAGGTAGTCATCAAAATGCTATGTGCCTGTGTTCACAAGGACCTCTTCTCAACCAGATGAAATCAGACTTTACACTCTTCTTCTGTCTCTGGGAACTTACTGCTTTTAATCCAGCATGTAACTGTCAGTGATGATGTTTCAATTCAGTTGTTCTCTCGTGATTAAGTTCACCTGAGGGTACAGAACATGTCTTCTATTTCCTGCCCTTTCTTAAGCCCTTGGCACAGATCTCACCCTCTATCTTGAGTTGCGGAAACTGATGAAGTCCCTGATACTCAGGGGACATCTCCTCCAGTTAAGATTAGATATCATATCTTTCAGGGCCTGAACATTAGTATTGAGACTAAAATCCTCTAATTTGTATCTGTAGTCAAGGTGGATTTCAGGGATCTCACTGCAGTGTAGTTTATAGGACTAAGCATGTGGTGTGGTAGTCTGCTTCTCTTAAGCCATTTGATGCTCAGGTATCTGCTGCTTCCTTTCCTACAAAGTTCTATACTTTGAACCTCTTCACTTTCTAGTTTCCTTTCAGTAAATGAGGACATGAGTTCATTCAGAGTATTAAGCATCCAACCCAGATTCCTTGCATTTTAGAAGAGCTTGGAGAGAGGCTACAGAATCTTGGAGCATCACCCCCTTATCTTTGTCCGATGGCCATGCTAGTCTTTCAGTGCTGCCAACCACGAGGAAGCTAGAAACTAAGAGACATGAGAGCTAGGAAGCCAACTATCTGATTCCATGTTGACCAGACAATGAGTCAGTTAGATAAGAGGGTCTCTAGGATTCCTTCTGATACTAGTATTTTGTAGTGACTTTAAGGAGTTCTTTTGGTATCCACACATCCCTATCAGACCAGAGATATACCTGGAACTTGGGTAGTACAGTATTGGATATATTTTAAGGTTCCCAGAATCTGGTCAGTAATTTCCTTCATAAATTGGTGAAAAATATGTGTAGAGTAGAGATTATAAGCAACAATGAAATGCATAACCCTTCTATAATAAACTGAAATACCCATGAAGTCAGCTAATAGCAATTAGTTTTGATTTTGCATATTAAAATTTCAAGCATAACAGCAACCAGACATTCTTTCATCCACCGTGTTGGTGGTGATAACACAAGAAATATTACCAAGAAATATCACTACCAAATTCTCTTAAAATATTAGTTATCTAAAAGGATCAACTTGATTTTCCTCCGTGAACTTAGTTTTTCTGAAATACAAGATTATGATAGATAACAGCCAGATGGAATCTTTTCTAAGAATCTGAGGAATGTGAATTCTTTTTTTATTAGTCATTGAAAAGGACATGCATCTTTTTCAAGTACTTACTGAGACTGCTAGGAAGCATGAAAATAACAGTAGCTATAGATAAACTCTTTTCATATGAGGAACTTGAACAACTCTATCACTTACATACAACTGAACCAAATTCTAGATAG
The DNA here is from genome assembly GCA_004024945.1 of Uropsilus gracilis. Classification (NCBI taxonomy): domain Eukaryota; kingdom Metazoa; phylum Chordata; class Mammalia; order Eulipotyphla; family Talpidae; genus Uropsilus; species Uropsilus gracilis. Next base: position 9,339 of record PVHY01029542.1, on the reverse strand, counting down.
CCTTATAAAAAATATAGTTGAGCCGGGCACAGTGGCATGTGCCTGTAATCCCAGCTACTTGGGAGGCGGAGGCTAGTAACCACTTGAGTCTATGGGTTCAAGACTACCCCAGGCAACACAGCAAGACCTAGTCTCAAAAAAATAGCTGCATGTGGTGGCGGGTGCCAGTAATCCCAGCTACCTGGGAGGCTGAGGCTAGGGATTACTTGAGTCCATGGATTTGGGATTGCCCTAAGCAACATAATGAGACCTAGTCTCTAAAAAAATAATAATAATAACTAAAAAATATATAGTTGATGTGTTTATTTTTTAAAAATAAAATTCATGTTTTTAAAGTTGATGGAATAATTCAGTAAGAAATGACTTGCACAATCCCAGGTTCTAAAGCAGCAGCACTTAAGTATTTGCCAAAGGCACAGTACCGGATTCTGGAACCTTCCTTCTCCCTGCTAATAAAAAGAAGGCTTTTACTACTAGCATTCTTTCATGGTTCCTGGTCATTGGGATTAGTTAATATTTACAGTACAGTTAAGATTTGTGACTAAAAGTGCTTTAAGATAGTAAAGTATCAGAGCAGTGGGAAAAAAGTTTTAGGTACTTACTAAAATAAAATAAATGCAACTTACTTGACAAAAGAAAGTCAATACTGCCAAGCACAAATTAAAATTATTTTTTAAAATTAATGAAGTAAACTCATCTGTTAAAAATTTCCCATAGTTGGAGCTAATGTCATATTTGAATTTTATTATTTCAGTAGACGTGAAGAAAGAAACCCCATCTCTTTGGAGACGAAATATTTGAAACAGAGAGAACATTCTTATTTAAATATAAAATCAATATTCTTTGGGGGAAAATAGTACAGGTATTTTCCTCTGAAAAAATAACCTAGAATTCTACATTTTTATCCATATTCAACATATTCAAGGTGTGTTTAGCAATCTGACTAAATATGGTTTAGAAGGCCACTTGAATCTAAATACCTTAATCTGGACAGATATCACAGTATTTGTTCAGTGTCTTCTACCACAAGTCCTCACTTAACTTCACCCATACATTCTTGAAGCAATGACTTTAAAGCAAAACAAAGTATAATGAGTATGTCTTCAAAAAAAATTGTTTCATTCAGTATTAGCAAGAATTATCTTTTTCTCATCAATATTATAAGAAATCAAGAAAAGACATTACTTGAACACCTGCTACAAGCTAACAAATAAACTGTAAAGAATCATCAAACACTGTGCAGTTCAAAAAAGTGAGATATATATTTTGTTTGGATATTTATCTTAAAACTACCAGTGGGAAATGCTCAGATTGAACTCCAGAGAATTTTAAACCACACAACTCATTCTCTCAGTCTTTTGCCAGATAACATTCTCTAAGAACTGCTTTTCTAAAAGTTTGAGTGCAAATCAGTGAAGTACAACTTGGTAAGGACTTGGTAAAAAGCAATTAGGACAGTACCTGTTGACAGTGGGCTGGTTCCAGTGCCTTGAATTTGTTCAATTATTTCATATTTACTTATTTGATAAATGTATGTGTGTGTGTGTGTGTGTGTGTGTGTAATTTACTTACTTGAGATGTATTTATTTGACCCAGAGCATTGCTTTGGGTCATTCACTGTGTAGCAAATTACCACAACTTAGTGGGCCAACTCTGCTCTACATGGTATTTCTTGGGGGTTTCATGAGGTCACAGTGAAATTTGAGATGGGATCACTCACAGATATAGCATTTGGTGGGTATGCTAGAAGACCAGTGCCAGTGCCACCCCAAACCCCCTCTTTCTCTTTATAGGAGGGTGGATCTCTTTTTTGAATAGTGGATGAATAGATTCTAAGAGTCAATGTTCTAAGCCCACAAAGGAAAAAGCACAAATATCTTAAGGTGCAAAATAGCATCACTTCTCCCATGTTCTACTGATTAAAGCAAGTCATAGGACATCCAGGATAACTGGTGGGACAGTGAACTAGACCACTCCATGGCCTGTGGGCAAATCATCTGGCAGAAGAACTTCTGGATAAGAGATACTGTGCAACATCTTTGAAAACACAGGTTGACACAAATATTTCCTCTGCTGTGATAACATTTTATAAAGATTGCACTCAAGTTTGTTTTTCAAGACTAAGCCTTTAGTCATTCTCTTCTCTCTCACCCACTCTTTACTCTATTGACAAAAGAATCTGACCAGAACTATAATATGAACACCTTTCTCTGCGTTGGAATTCTTCAATTCTTCCATGTCACCAGCACAATAAAAACTAGCCCCTTCACACAGCCTGCCTGGCTCTTCCTAGTCTCCCCGCTGACTCCCTCTCCAGGCTAGCATTTCTCAAGATCTAAAGCACCTCATCATTCTTTTATTTCCTCTCAGTTAGCTTGGCTTCCACTGGGACCAGGAGTTTGAGATACATTCTTTCCATCCAAATCCTCATTTGAATGACCTCTCAGACATCATCTCCTCTGAAGGCTCTCCCCACCTGTGTATTGGAATCCTGCAGAAAAAGGTCTCTCAGCTTTTACCACCCCTCCTTTTTCTCTCCCAAGTACTGTGTGAGCTCCTTCAGGCAGGATCTGTGTGTGTGTCTCTCTCTCTGGTCTAACCCTGGCCTGCGGTACAGTCCTGACACAGTCAGTGCTCAGTAAATCACTAGTGCATGTCTGTGTGGTCTACACAAATGTTGAGCAGAGGAGCACCGGGGAAAAGACCCGAGAACCCCAAACAGGAAGAAAGCGGGTGTGATGTGTAATGAAAGGGAGGGCCAGCATCACAGAAAGTGAGCTGTGTGACGGGAACACTGTGGATGCAAGACTGCCTGGAGAAGAAGGAGAATGCCCTGGCCAAACAAAAGATAAGAAGCATACACAAAAGGTAAGATAGAAAATCCAGTGAGATGAGAGGAAGCAGGTATATGCTGTGGTTAAGAAAAGGGAAAGCGTGAGGAGAGAGGATGCCAGGCAGCATCCATAGACATTTGAGAGGAATACCTTTAAGAGTGTACCTAGCCTGAAATTAAAAGATAGGGCACCCCAAATCCAAACAAGAGAATCTGCCTCCTCCAGGCATTGTGTGGTTCTCAACAAGTGGGACACCCAACCAAACAAGAGAACCTACCTCCTTCAGACACTGCAGTTCTCAACAGGTGACTGCTCAACCTAAGAACAAAGGAGTGAAGGGCACTAGCTGCGTCTGGGAAGCATGGGTGACCATCACCCCTAAGTCCTAGATGTCACGTACTTCACTGGGTTGAATATCTTTACTGCTGAGTGAAACTGACTGAAAAACATGAAAGTGAAACTGACTGTGTAATACCTGCTTCTGGCTGATGAAGTACAGGGGAAATGGTACGATCAGGAGAGGTGAGTTTAGGGAAACATGCTGGACTCTAGTTGACCAGTACAGTGGGAAGATAGGAAACTGAAGGGGCAGTGAAGCACCAACCAGGAAGATCCACTTAGAAAGAATCTTTAGCCTCCTCTAAACAAAACAACTATAAAGGAAGTAGTCATCATGAGGAAATATTTTTCTGCAAAATAGTAGAGAAAGAAATAAGATCATCATTCTTTTACTTTACCAAGTATTTATATACATAGTACTAATAGTACTAACAGCTTAGTACTAACAGTTATATCTTACTAATACTGAGATTTCTCTGTACACCAGCAACTGCTCTAATCACTTTACATTCATTGATTCATGACTGAATTAATAATGACATTATTGTGCCCATTTAATTGGTGAGGTGACTGAGGATAACTGTTTGACAGTCACAGAATCACTAAGTGACTCAGATGGAATTTGACACAGTTTTATCTGTTTGATGCCATAGTCTCTTCCAGACTTGGCTAAGTCCGACTTTGACAATATGCAGTATTTAATGACTAATTTTTACAACAGTACCTGATGCTGGTATTAATTCTAAGAAGTAAATATGAATCTTCCTTCTTTACATCTAAATTTCTGTTTTAGGCTTATTTCCTTGTTTTGCTGCCCAATATATGCCTCGTTTTAGTAACAGAGAAAATACTTTGGTTCAGTTTCATACATCAAACCGGGAACTCTGCTTAGACCTTTCCTGCCTTTCTGGATCCTTCCCTGACATCCACCATTGGGCCTTGATGGGTAGATTTCTATACTGCTGGCTGTTGGCAGATTCCTCCAGGTGTTTGAAAAGATAGAAAAAGCTGGATAACTACATGGAACTCTGAAATTTTTTGTCTCTGGGGGTGAACTTGTGAGGGAGGAAGGAGACCATCACAGTAGTCTGTGTTGGCTCCATCACTGAGCAGTCATGTGTAAGTTCTCATATAGGTAAAAGATCAGGGATGAAGCTAACAGGCACATTGAGCTCATCCACTTGATTCTCCTTTTCCCCTCAATCTCAAATATCTGCTCAATCCCTGCTGCTTTCCAGCTGAGCCAGATCCCAGTTCCATTGTGCCTTGTGTTTCCTTTCTGCCAGCTATCTTGCAAACCTACAACACTGTAAATTAAAAACATGTATTTTAGAATATTAATTCATTTCTCCAGTCTTTAGTTAATCTCGGTGTCAAACTTTCATTACTCCCTCCTGGAATTTTCTTCTTGTAGCTTTAGTCTCCTTTCACCAGTTCGTTTACATTTAATGCTATGCTTAATAAACCACTAAAAACACCAAGAATGGCAAATTCGCTCATATATGCACACACACACACATGCTGACTGCTGTGACTTGCAAAAAACTGTTAGGAAGGAAGTTAATTTCATTTAAAACATGAATGAGAAATGCAGCCAGATTAACATTTTTTCATAATAACTTTGAAGTTTCAAATTCAAATTTTATGCTTTGCTCTGGAAATTAGAAAAATGATGCATTATGGTACTATGAGATATACTTAAATTGTTTTTAAATGTAAGTTACTGGTGTGACTTTATAATTTGCTTTGATCAGTGTGTTCTCACATCTCTGTGTGATGTGAGAATCGATGAATAACTAATAAGGTTCACATAATAACATTAAATTTCTGATCCTTTTTATTACTATTATTTATTATTATTTGCCAAGTTCCTAAAGCAACGATTCCCAAAAAATTAAAAGAGAATATAGTCAAAAAATAGTTTATGTCACTATTTTCCAAAGAGTAACTTTTTAAGTCTCAAGAAAACTGTCCTTTATTACCTTGGGGGTTGTTTTGCACAGTAAAGTCAGAAATACAAAAGATTCTTCCTATTTGAGTGAATGGGCAATTTTTAACAATTAAGTCATTCATTGGGGTAATTATTAGTCCTGCAAATGAAGAACTAGGAAAATTAAAGCAACCGTCAAGTTACTGAACATCTATGATTCATGCTCTCAGGCAGAAATAAAGCATCCATTCTTTGTATGGCTTCTATCTTAACCTGCCCTTCTGTCTTTGGTGGGTCCTGAAGCACAATTTCCCACAGCTGGCACCTTGAGGATATGGATTCAGTCCCAGAGATGGGAAGAAACTGTGAGGAGTAAAAAGAGTGCAGAGGAACTGCAACTGTTTTCTCCTGGAGTGCATAGTCAGTGAGTCCAAGGGTGCCTGCCTTTGGGAATCTGCTGACTCCCACCTTATCTCAGAATGCCCCACTTCACACTGCCAGAGAGTACTCACTTCATTCCTGTACCTGTACTTCTGTTAACTGGAAGTTTAAGAACACAGATCCTCTTAAAAAATGCAAGGACCGAGGAGATTTCCTTTACACATTAGAGTGGTTTAATCAGTAACAAAGAGAAAACTAGAGTATTTATAAAGAAGGGGAAGACTGGAATTTTTTTTCAGACAACAGGTCTGATTTATTGATCCAGCACAGACTTGTTCATTGGTCAGTTACTGATCTAGCGTATAAGGGAGAAAAAAGGCCACATGCCAGCCCTTGTGAAACCCACCCTTTGGAGGAGAAAAACAGTATTTTAAAAAAGGGCACAAAGACACGATGATTTAGATCATAGAAACATAGAAAGTGCTGTGAAATAACAACAAAGAGGGTGAAGAACAAGAAAGAAATTTCTGGAGTATATTCTACACTTAGATAATGCTTTCTTTTTATGAAACGAAGGAGAAGGAACAGCTTTTTTTGTGCTCATTACCATAAGCTGTAGCTTTTCCAAAAAAGGAGAGTTCAGACAATATACAGGTGGTATGGAAAGGACATAGTCTTTCCTGGTCTCAAACATGTCAATTCTGTATCCATGAGCCTGGTCCTGGCTCCTCCTTTGTTTTATTTATGCATATACACATACATATACACACACACTTTACTGTTATGATTCTTAGTAGCAATAACATTCTATATTTCTTTCTCCAAGTCTTGCCTTTTTTATAGCTTGTTGCTGAAATTTCAGCAGATAGGGAAGTGAATGAAGGAAATAAAAAATGGCCTGATTAATTCCCACTCATACAGCCCAGGCCTCAAGGCTCTCACTTCCCTCTCCTTTTAACTCACACTGAAGAAACATGCAAAGTGCTTGCTAACCTGGAAACATGTCACTGAAAAAGGAATAGTTCCAGTAAATTTCTAAATAACCTTCATTGTCTCCTCTTTTTACATCTAAAGAAACAAATTTTCCCTTTCCAGCTCAATAATGTTGAGATAAAAATGTAAAATATGGGATTTTAGTATTCACAAACATAATTACTCACCAGATCCTCATTTTAAAGGCTAAGAAGCTAGGTCTCAGGGGAGCCAAGGGTGCTGGTTAAGTGTCATGGTTGGCTGACATTAGTCAAGACCACACTGACAGCCTCTTGACCTTCATGATTTAACTCTGACTCTAAAACAACCTTTAAAAATATCAGTGATTTCACAGTCCAACCTTCAAAATGTAACTTCTCCCTAAAAGTATTTTTCTTTTTGCACCAAGGTGCCCATATCCTCACAAGTAACATGGTCCAATATTCCAGCCAGCTGGGATTCCCCTAAGAACTTGATATTCCGTAGGCCTCCCTAGAGTTGAACTAATTTCCCAAACCTTCATGCTATACCCATGATGCTCACCTGTGAAACCATCCACTTAATTTATTTACCCCATATTTTTTGCCTCAGTTTTCTGGTTGTATTTTATCTAAGTCATCTTTACTTTAGTTGAGCTAAAGCTGTGGTTTTGCAAATTAAATCAGTTGTGGGTTTCCGCATATATCTCCTCTGTGTGTTTACTAAGCTTTTTTTTTTTTTTTTTAAATAGCATTATATGTCTGTTTTCAACTGTTGTGAGAAGAAAGGTTTGTTTTGCTTAAGGTACTTAAGGGCCTCTTAAATTCTAGAGGAACATGTTTTAAGAAACCAAACAGTTTTTCAATTTCTTGTTTAATCACATCTTTAGTCACATTGAATCCCTTTAAAGTTTTGAAGTTTATTCATAATGAAGAGAAGATATTCTGTGATTTGTGAATCTGGATTTTATATGCCACGCAAAGATAAGCTGTTTCATGTTTTTCAATATGGAAGAGATTTAGAGGCTAATGTGAAGGAGTAATAGTCTATAAAAATATAAGGGAGTGGTACACAATACGAATCTACTGTAATAATCTATAAAAATACCTGAAGTTCTCAAGCTAAGAGACTGAAAAGTAAGCATTGAATACAAAAGAAATAACCAGACAAAATTCATAGGGCTGGTTGCACAATTGCATGTAAGGAAAGAAACTAAGGTGTATTAAATATTCATTCCAGTATATCTAGCTCAGAAGACACAGTAGGTGGTTATTCTTTTTATCAGGGGAGGAGTGAGGCATAAATATGGAGGCAAAGTAGAAGTTGTATTTGTTTTGTTTTTGAGTTGCTGATGAAATGCTATTTGGAGAGGTCCAATACATATATGGAGGTAAAGGACTGTAGAAAGTGCAAGTTTAGTTCAAGAAAAATATATACTGTTTAATATAATACTAAGTAGAAGATCATTGAAGGTGACCAGAGAGGGAGTCCAGTCAAATGTTATGGAACTATTCAGAATAGTTCCATGATATTCCATAATATTTAGGTAAAGAAAGGGGAACCAAGAGAGTAGACATGGTTCTTGACCACAGAGACAGATACATGGATAAATAGAGGGACTAAAGGAGTCAGAGCTTAAATCTAATATTGAGAAAGAAACCCGATAATGAAACAGTAGATCTGGAATCTGGTGTTGCTGGTGCCTTGTGGAAACAAGACCAGGAGAGTGGTGGGTGGAGAGTTGAATGGAAAAAGGAATGAAAATGATTCGTGAAGCTTGTTGGTACAAGAAAGGAAATAGATCCATAGGTCAATGTTAGAAGCTGTCAAAAGGTAAAAGAAATGAGTGGGAAAGAGGCTGAAATCACAGACATTATTAGGGTAGAAAAAAGAGTATTTTTAGGGATGTTCTGGGACTAAGGACATTGGAGGATACTCAGTTGGAGACAGGTACATTGAACCAGATGAAAGGACCTTGAACAAATTTGTTTCTTGTGGCTTCTGTTTTTTTCTTTAAAATAGGTGAGCCTATCTTCCAAGGATGGAGAAGGCAGAGTTAGATTTGGAGTTGTAAGAACAGTGTGAATTCCCTAGTTAGGAAATAGGAAAGGAAGGCAGACAGAAAATAAATAACAATTATTAGCAAATTCTGCAATAAGTGCTTCGATTATCTGTTGTTTTGATGTTGTGTAAAAATACACACACGTAAAATTTATCATTTTAACCATCATAAGTGTACAATTTAGTGACATTAATTAATTAGATCCATCATATTTTGTCACCATCACCTTGATCTATCCAGAACTTTTTTGTTATTCCAAACAGAAATTCTAGACCTATTAAATAAGAACTCTCATCTATTCTACCCCCCAGCTCCTGAAACCATCATTCTGCTTTCTGTCTCTGAATTTGTTCTAGATATCACATGTTAACTATTGATTCTAAAGCATGATTATAAAAGGAAAAGGAATAAGGAGGTAATATTCTTGTCATGCTACATTAATACTAAAAGCTAATAATTCTTATAATATTCTATAAAAAGGTCATTCTCAAACCATACCCTGCTTTTTAATCCATTATGTGACATTAACTTAAACATTACTATAGTGTTAGAAAATTTGTATAATGCATTATCCTTAAAGTGACTTCCATTAGCTGCAGCCTTTGAAGTACATTAAATTCTATTGATGTTTATTTAAAATGTGTATGCACAACAATGATTTCTCTTCCCCCATTCACATGAGAATATAGAATTACACTTTGGTAAATGTTTTTCTGTTTAGCAGTCTGTTCTAGAGGACTTCTTTATTCATCTGAATTTATATTGTCTGAAGTAGAAATTTCTAAAAATGAGTTGGATATACATCATTTAGAAAGATGACAGCTTTTACTACTAATGTATAA
>PVHY01029541.1:0-14197 GCA_004024945.1 Uropsilus gracilis | reverse complement strand
GATCCATGTACAGGGAATGTCTTTCCATTTTTTTACATCATCTTCTATTTCTTTTAAGAATGTTTTATAGTTTTCTTTGTATAGGTCTTTTACCTTTGTATAGGTTTATACTTTGTATAGGTTAATTCCCAAGTATTTGATTTTCTTTGGTGCAATGGTAAATGGGGTGTTTTTGCTAATTTCTTCTTTGTCTGACTGATTTTTGCATATATGAATGCTGTTGATTTTTGCATGTTGATTTTGTATCCAGCTACCTTACCAAATCGGTTTATTATTTCAATCAGTTTTTCTGTTGATTTTTCTGGGTTCTCTACATAGAGAATCATATCATCCTCGTATAATGATAACTTTATTTCTTCGTTCCCTATTTGGATTCCTTTTATGTCTTTCTCTTGTCTTATTGCCCTAGCTAGGACTTCCAGAACTATGTTGAAAAGGAGTGGAGAGAGTGGGCATCCTTGCCTGGTTCCAGACCTTAATTGGAATGGTTTCAGTTTTTCCCCATTGAGGATGATATTTACTGTGGGTCTGTCGTATATAGCTTTTATTATGTTTAGGTATGTTCCTTTTATACCAATTTTTTCCAGGGCTTTCATCATGAAAGGATGCTGACCTTTATCAAATACTTTTTCCGCATCTATTGATATGATCATATGATTTTTGTTCTTCTCTTTGTTGATGTGGTGGATTATGTTGATTGATTTTCAAATGGTGAACCATCCCTGTGCCCCTGGGATGAATCCCACTTGGTCATGATGGATGATCCTTTTTATGCAATGTTGGATTCGGTTTGCCAGGATTTTGTTTAGAATTTTTGCATCCGTGTTCATTAGGGAGATTGGTCTGTAGTTTTCTTTCTTTGCACTATCTTTATTTGGTTTTGGAATTAGTGTAATATTTGTTTCATAGACGGTATTTGGTAGCTTTCCTTCTTTCTCAATTTTTTGAAAGAGTTTTAATAGTACCGGTGTTAGTTCCTCTTTGAATGTTTGGTAGAACTCATTTGTAAAACCATCAGGACGTGGGCTCTTGTTTTTAGGGAGAGTTTTGATGACTGCCTCAACTTCACTGCTTGTGATTGACCTGTTTAAGTTTTCTATTTCTTCTTTGTTCAATTTTGGATGACTGTATTGTTCCAGGAATTTGTCCATCTCTTCTAGGTTGCTGTATTTGCTTGCATATAGATGTTCGTAGTAGTCTCTAATTATCTTTTGGCAAATCTGCAAACTCTTAACTGCATTTAGCACACATGTCGCCAGCCTGGGCCAGCCAGAGGCTGCAGGCCCCTGGGCCCTGGCCACATGGTTAAGTCCACGTGGCTCACATCTTTACGAAATGTCCAATTCCCATCTCTCCTCCACTGAATCTCTCTCTCTCTATCCGATCTCCATATTGGAATCAATCTCCATATTGGAATCTGAATCCTCTCTCTTTGTTTCCACACCCTTTATATATCCTGATTTCCCACCTTCCAGGAAACCTGTTTTACCTTCCTACCTCCTGCATCTCCCTGAAGGGAAATTCCAACTAAGGTCATTCTTACATTTTAGCATCTGTCCTTGAAATCTCCAATCTTAAACAGGAGATAGTGAGAGACGGGGTGGGGGTGGTGGGGTGGGGGTGTTTAGCACACCCTATCGTACCTATCTTTGAAATCTGTGATCTTAAACAGGAGACAATGGGGGTGGGTAGCACACCCTATCATTCCCCACTCTGATCTTTAAAAAAATTTACCTTAACCTTGAGCACCTCTGCCTGCTTCTCTCTACTAAGCCGGCTGCAAACAGTTATTTAGCATTTGCCTTTAATTTTAACTGGATACACCTATCTGTCTGCTTGTCTCTACAAAGCAGGCTACACACTTTTCATTAGCATTTTCACTGATCACCTTTACCATTGATATGCAAAAGCCAGCCAGCTGCTCTTTGCTTTTAGCTACAAAAACTGCAGAAAACAAAACAAAACAAAACAAAAAACAACTTAAAAACAGAGTTTAAACTCTTGTGGATTCTTTCCACCATCCCCAGCCTTCTCAACCAAAATACTAAACCAATGCAAGACTATCAGTGCAGACTAATTTATTTCTAACAAAGTGATTTTCTAATTACTGCAAAAAAACCATATAAGTAAAACTCTGATTACTTTAACATTGTCTAAAACCTTTCTCAGCACTGTCAATGTCCTTTCCCCAGATTGCCCCCAAATCCTCAGTCTCTCAGTCCTGATCATCTCACCAATGTCAGTCAGTCAGAGTTTCTCTCCATGTGTTTGAAGACATCTTTCTTTAGGGCACTCCTTTAGCGTGCTCCTCCTTGTCATCCATGCTGCCTTCTCCTTGTTGTCTTCAGGTAGCAGGAACTTCATGGTACTGGACCCAGCCAAGTTCACTTTCTTTTCAGGCCTAACTTTTGCATGGCCTCTTTCAGACACAAGTCAAACTCAACAAAACAAACTCCAACACGAAGTTCAAATCTGCAAACTTTTAACTGCCTTTACTACACATGTGGCTAGCCCAGGCCAGCCAAGGGCTGCAGGTCACTAATGGCCACATGGCCAAGCTCATATGATTCACATCTCCACCTTACAAAATGGCCAAAACCAAATCACTCTCGTCCATGAATCTCTCTATCTGACCTCCATATTAAATCTGATCTTCCTCTTTGTTTTCACACCCTTTATATACCCTAATTTCCTGCCTTCCAGGAACCACAACTGGACTATTTCACACTTCTTCCTCCCCCCTGCATCTCCCTGAAGGGAAATTCCAGCTAAGGTCATTCTCACATTTTAGCATACCTGTCCTTGTAATCTGCAATTTTGAACAAGAGACAATGGGGGGGGGGCGTAGTAGACACCCTATCACAGTGAATATATATTCTCAATCTTCAATAGAATGCAAGCATTTGGCCACGAAGTCTTCCTCTTTACGGTGGTGTATTGCTTTTTCATAAAGAGATAGAAAGTATATTAAAGAAAAGACTTCTGGTGATCTTATACTTTGTTAGTCAGTTGAAAACCTTTGAGCTCTAACTTTAACTGGAAGTCATTTATCACCAGCAAAAGAAAATTTTACTTGGGAAATTTAATATTCAAGAAACAAAATAAAAAGTTTAATCATTTTGTACCATAGCAATTTTATGATTATTCTTTAAAATAAAAGAGATGATTTATTTTGTGGTCATAAGATTAGTAGGGTCATTATTTGTTAGAAGAGAGGTTAAAGAAAACTTTATTTGAACTTCTCTCTCTATATATATATATTTCATCTTACTTTTTTTAAGATAAGATTCAATGCAACACTGTATATGTTTTAGAAGTGTAAGATAGTACCACAACTCTTTAGATGTATGTTACCACACCATCCCACCACCCAAGTATCCATAATCCTCTATCATAATTCATTGGGTGTTGGGAGTTGCCTGCTGAAACTTGTCAGGGTTCATGGGTGAATGAGGAAAACTTTATTTCATTCACTATCTTATGTGTCTTCAGCAAACTGAAGACTGAATGGCATAGTTGCCCATGGTATGCAGCAGTGTCCCTATTCCTCCAATATTAGCCCTTGTAGACATTTCTTAAAAGATAACAGCAAGTTAGTAAGTGATCCCTGCCACCAGGTATTCCACAGAAACTATTTTGCCTAAGTCACCTTTTCCTTTTATGTAACAAGCTGTAAGCCTATCTTTTACATCCTTTACATAAACTTATATGTCTTCACAAACTTGCTAAATGTTCATGTTTCCATCCATCCAAGCCTCTTTAGTTAAACTCAATCTCTCTCATCTTTCCTCACCCCCTTCACCAGACCCTTTACAAGTGGGCCCCTTCCTACTTTACTTTCCAACCCTACATTTCCCCTCTAGCAACTTCAATTTCTATAGTCATGTTTCTAGGCTTTGTTTTCATGATTTTTTTTCTGTTCACATCTTTTTTATCTCTGTGATTTCATATGAATGAAATGATATAGTATGCATCTTTCTTTGTTTGACTTATTTTGTTTAGCATAATAACCTCCAATTCTAGTCTCATTGCAAATGGCAAGATTACCACTTTCTTGAAAGCATACTATTGTGTGTATATGTCACATATTCTTAATCTCATCTTCCCTTGGATGCCTCAGTTGTTTACATACCTTGAAGACTGTAAATGGTGATGTAATGAAACTAAGAGTATACAAACACCTTCAAATTAGTGCTTTTGTATTTTGGGGGTAGAGGTCTAGGAACTGAACTGAAGGATCATATGGCAGATCTATTTACAATATATTGAGAAATCTCCATATTGTTTTCCAAAGGGACTGAACCTCAGGCTAACTACATCCCCATGAACATTTTAAAGGGGCTCCTTTTTCTTAACATTCTTGACAACAATCTTCACTCACAGGCTTTTTGAGATGAACCATTCACACAGGTATGAAGTTTTTTTCATGTGTTTTTTAATTTGCAATTCCCAGATGATAAATGATGATGAACATTTTTTTTCATGTGTATGTTGGCCATTTATATGTCTTCTTTGGAAAAGTTTCTATTTAGATTGTCTGCCATTTTTTAATTGAAATATTTTTCTTTTTATTAAATTTCATAATCTTTGTAGATCTTATATATCTATCATTTGTAACATATCCATCATGCAAATACATACATACATACATATATATAATATACACATACATAGATTATTACTCTAATTGACTTAATTAGCTTCAGGTCATTTGAAGCCAATCAAGATTTGGTTAGAGAATTCCAGGAAAAAATACACCCATACATACAGACCATACACCCATTAGGTTTACTGGGTCAATATTTACTAGAAGAAACTCAGGGGCCCAAAGCTACTGGGGCTTCCTATTTTCCTTGTATTTACAAGACATTATATGTTATCTTTGAAGCTCTGCTAGGGAGCCTGAATCTTGGTCTGTTGACTTTTTTTTTTGGCTGCAAGTTTAGAGAATCATTACCTCATCCTTTAGTGTATTAGTTAACAAGCTAAGTGAGATTCAAATATTTCATCATATAGTGTTATAATGGAATGGATATATGTATGGCCTGAGTTACCATCTTTGTACAATACCAGACTAGTTAAATTATGCAATGAATTTAAGTAATTTTCCATGGAGATTTTAGAGAATCACGCTTTTTAACCACTGTCAAATAATGACATGTTCTATGAGCTATGAGTTGATGGCTGGAATAGACTTAATGACTGCTCTTCAAAGAGTAGATCACATTTATTAGAATCATACCAAGGAGATCTCTTTGTCAGTGTGCCATGTTATTATGAGAATCTTGGTGTAGTCAAAATAATAGACTTACAAAGTATAGTGGTAGTTTCCAGAAGCTGATGGAAAAGGGAAATTATATGGATATATTTTCAGTTTGGGAAGACAAAAACTTCTGGAGCTGTACTGATATATTTGTGCAACATTATGAAGGTAGTTTGAGTCACTCTACTTCACTTAAAAGCAGTGAAAAGATCAATTTCATGTTATGTATATTTTAACACAAAATAAAAATCTGTCATAAATACAAAGTCTAGTATCTAAAAAAAATGTATTTGAAATATAATAAAAAGTAAAGAAAAAGTCATTTCTGAGAAATGACTTCTGAAAGAATGAAAAGTTACAAGGAAAAACAATATATAGAGAGTAGAAATATCAAAAATGTCAATCAAAAATTCAAAAATAAAATTTATAAAAGTAGGTGTGTAATACAATCCTTTAATGATTAAAAACTACATGATTATATTGTTTTCATAAGATCAAACAAAATCTTCAAAGCTTTAGTACCTAATAATCTAACATGTATTAAACCTACATGTCATTTTCAGCTACAAAAGTTGAAATCCCTTTTTTGTTTGTTTGCTTATTTCCATTGTTCAATACTGGCAAAGATATGGAAAACAAATATTTTCTTCTTTGACTATGACAGAATATTCAATTGCATGGTATTTTGGAAAGCAGTTGCTAGATGTATCAAAGTGATGCTTTTAATTCATAAATTATCTTTTATGTCTAGTGACTACTATGGCTAGTAACTACTACTTAATAAAGTAATAGATTATTTTTATTTTTATTATTTTACAATTTCTACATTGTATATAATGGCTGTATTTCCAGTGATCATCATAGAGCAAGCATTGATAAATTATTTAAAGAAAAATATATATATTTAGTTAACAAAAACAAAAATAACCCAGTTAACCCGAATACTTATAGGCCTTTCACGCTAAATCAAAGAACAAGACTGAATACCAGGTGGCAGTAGTCCACACCAACTTTAGGATTATGCTGACTCAGGTTTGAGTGCAGAAGTTGCTCAGAGCACCACTTAGTCCAGGGCTTCCCACAGAGAACAACATGCAGAAAGTAAGGAAGGAAAGGATGCTCTGGGAAGAAAGGGACTAGAGAGGTGACCTTGCAAATCTAGGGTATGTCACCTGGCAGCAGCAGGAAGACTGAGTCAGGGGCCTTTCAAAGGCTTCAGTGGCTTGAAGTTTTCTGAATCCATACCTACCACTAGAAGCCTTGTCTTTGTGGAATATGAACAGCAGTCAATTTTGAATAACTAAAATCCTGTTTCCTTGGGTGATGTTTAAACATATGCAAAAATTTGGCACCAGCAGTCTTTTATGCCACCAGGTCTCAACCTGCTGTGAAAAAATTCAGCAATTTAGGGGCTATTTAGCTAGATTCTCCTAGTTGACAGCCAACTTTACTTTTCATAATTGTTCTTCCTCAACAACCATTAATGAAGTTAATAAATTCACATATCTACTTTCAAATACTCCATTTATAAATAATCATGTAATTCAACTTCTGAGTTTTGAATGCTGAATATCAAGCACCTGGTTTCATGTAAGGTTTTTAATAATGAATGAAACATAATCTTATACTTTCATCTTTAAAAATGAGGCATTAACTTTATTGAATAAAGGAAAGTTATATTCAGACATCACTGGATGTTTGTGACATATTGCTTGATAGGAGTAATTCTGAACAAGAAATTCTTTGATGTTATATTTAATTCTTTTCTAAGAACAGACTACTTGATATTTTTTATAAATGCAGAGATTATATTTTAATGATATTAAATTTTAGGGTATTTGATTTATGTGATAATGTGTAGAATCTTGAAAATTATAAGGAAATTTGAATATGTATATTTGAATTTATAATTGCCAAAAACAGATAAGTTGTATTAAATGGCAACTGGTATGTTGCATAACCTCTATGCAATTGATTACTTTCTTTATATTTTATTTATATTTCTTTGAAAATAAATAATTTCATGTTGTTGTTAGAAAAAAATGACTAGATCCTATTACTATTACTATTAAGTTGATTTTACGTCAATTAAATGAATCACAAAAGGTTTGTGTGTTATGCATCATGCCTATCTTCCTCTGATGCTATAGTACTACTTAGAATATCACTTATTTTTCATAAACAGAAAACTGCATAAAGTTATCAGAGTAACATAGCACATGACATTTTTATTGATTTTTTCTCAAGACAGTGTAAATGATACAAAATATAATTCTCCATGTGGTGGAAAATATTTATTTTTAAAATAATAAAATAATCTGCTTCCATTTAAGAAAATTGACCAAAAAATACCCATTGTACTTACACATAAAGAAGAGAAGAAGAAAAAAGGACTCAGCTGCAAATGGCTTTTGAAGGAAAAAACAATTGGTGTTTATTTACAACAACAGATTATATGTCTAGAACAGCAATCTAAAAAGTTTGCAGTATAAAAGTATTGCAATAAGTATCATGTTATATATGAAATAAAATTATTTCATATTAAGCCATGACAATCACATATGACAAGAAATTTAAACAAAGATAGTGGGGATGAAACGAATTATCTCTCATTTTACTAAAATATTTAAAGTATTTGTAAGAGAAAACAACATAAAATGTTCCTGGTCTCTCTGGAACCATGGTAGTAAGAGAGTTGCCAATCCATCATGGGGACCTCATCAAATGTAGACATATTAATATATGTATATGTATATATGTATATGTATATATGTATGTCTACATTATGACCTAAAATGGAGATTTTGCATGAGTGTATAATTAACTCAAGCCAGGATATATATATTTGATATTTAACTGACTACTTTTCAGAAAGATTATCAGCTTACTAGGAGGACTTAAGACTGTACTCCATGAAAGAATAATTTTCTCCAAGACAGGTCTTGTTGAATTTCAGTAACTTTCAAAAGTCCTTTCTAGAGAGTGAAAAAAATCCATTTTGGAAATTGATTATTAAAGATTTAGGGTATATTCTCATAAGATTTGATGTATTCTAAAAGAATCTTGTCATGTTTCCAAAATAACAATGGTAATGCAATAAAAATAAATGTTCTACCAGCAATTAATTGATGAAAACCTGACTCAAGCTGAGTTTTAAAAATATCTTCCCATCTGCCTATTAAAAATACTTAAAAAAACCCAAATCATCATATAACTATATGCAATTATACTTCTCAGGTATTAATTATATTTCTCAAAATGCAGAATATGTATTTACTATCACAAAACCAATTTATGACTATAATTTTCTATTTTTATTCCCCTGGGATAACATAACTCAGCTGTTGACTAAAGTGACTGGTTGTTTCCTCACCAGGTAGACAGCCTTTGTACAGTTCAAAAGGCCACTGAGAGTGTTCAGGATCAGATTTTTGAGCTGAGTGTGCTGTGTAAGTGTATTCCTTTCCCTTCATTTGCCACTACCATTCTGAAACATCCAAAAGTGTTACATTCATAACCAAAGACAGAAAACAATCATGCAAAGCTATGGTTTTCATATTTGTTATGCATTTCAAACTAAGCAGTGTTATGATTGCTGAAGAAAAATAAAACTGCTTGCAAACCGATGCAGAATACAGGGCTGATGGAGTCATTTCCTAGCATTCTTGTATATTTATGAAGTGTTCTCTGAATTTTCATTTGAACACAACTGGAATTCATTCCATAATTATCTTTGTTTAGATACAGCTCTGTACCATCTCTCCATTTTTCATAAAACTTCATGAAACATATAAAATCATTATTCCCATTTTAAAAATGAAAAATCGAAAGTAGAGTGACCAAATATTTTTATAATGCCATATAATTGATATACAGCGAGGCCGGGCACGGTGGCTTGTGCCTGTAAGCTTCAGCCTATGAAACGGCCGGGGCTAGGGATCACGGTTCAAGTCCCGCCTGGGGCCTGTAGCGAGACCTAGTTCCAAAAAAATAGCTGGGCATGTGGCACGTGCCTATAACCCAGCTACCTGGGAAGCTGAGGCTGGGGATTGCTTGAGTCCGTGGTACCCCGGGCAACAAGAGCCTGTGGCTCCACCGGCAATATAGCGAGATCCAGTCTCAAAAAAACAAAACAAAATAAAACAAAAAACAATAATTGGTACACAGCGTAGCTGAGATCCAAACATATTTTCTTTGTACTAAAAAATATATGATAACCTTATAACAACATAATTTACTTTAATAGGAAAAGTAGTTTAACAGAAAATTATTTTTAAACTTTAAAGCAGTATGACAAAACTATTGTTAAATTTAAAAAAATAAAATAAAAAATGCCCAAAGGATATATTAAATAGTTTTCAAAACGTGAAAAGATTAATACTACAGTCACCAAAATGAGTAATAATATAAAGTAGCTTGGTCAGTTAGAGTTGCTATAATAACATGCATTTTCATTTATAAGCAATAGAAACTTCATTCTCAAGTTTAAGGGTCTGGAAGTCCAAGATGAAGATTCCAGGATGATTAGGTTAGGTGCGAGCCCCTCTTTATGATTGTACTGTGTCCTCATATGGCAAATGCAGAGAAAGAAAAAGAGCTCTCTTTTTTTAAATGGCACTAATCTGATTTATGAAGGGTTCACCCTCATGACCTAATCTAATTCTAATTATCTCTAAAGGTCTACTTCCTAATGTCCTATAATTCAGGGTAAATTTCAGCGTTGGAATTTGGGAGGAGTATGCAAACATTCAATTTACAAATAAGGACTGTTTTCTTTTGTAAAGTCAATAACAGACATTCCAGCCATTATTGTATTGTCTAAGTTCATTTTTAGATGTATAAATAATTTAAATATTTAGTATAGATAAATAGCATGTATTCATCTCAAAACCGTTTATGACATTAATACTTATAAACGAATGAGAATAGTTATAGTTTGAGAAGGTATAGATTGAAGGTATTTTTTATTTTCCCAGAGAGATTGTAAAGGCATTCTTCCACCTACACAAATGATTTAGTTGGGTGTTCCACTTTTAGGGAAGTAGTAGGGTCAGTACATGGAGAGTGCAATACATGAGCCTCACCCTGGGAATACTCCATTTGTGAAAAAACATTGTATCTTGTTCACAGGATGCAGCTGAGTTTTTGAGACAAGAACTCATGGAAGAAGTAAATATATAGTACTAATAATCCATGAGATGGTGTGTGATATTATTGATTTCTGTTAAGATTTGATTTTTGATCAGTGGATATTAGAGGAATCTGGTAATTCAAAGTTTAGCTATCAGCCCCTTGTTGCCTTTTTTCTTCATGTGCCTCAATTAAACCATCTGCACTGACTGACAATGAATAATGAGATTAAGAGATATTACATAGTATTAACCAAACTTTCAAGCATGTGGTAGATGCATTTTCTTGCTTAAGAAATTTTAAAATGTTGATTTCTGTTATTGATCACACATACACATATTTGTATAGACATTAGTTTGTGTTTAATGATTTAATAAGTATCTCAGAAAACTCATCAACAATCAATTGATATTCTTCCCAGAGCCTCCAAGAACTTTAATTTTGATGTAATTCTGACTTTTAATTTCTTTCTCTTTATAATCTTATATAACATCTTAATAAAGGAATCTCCAGACTAATGTTTTGTTTGGATTTTGTTTTCAAGAGAGTGAATGCTACTTTAATCATGGATACAGAAAACTGCTAAATTTTATTTTTAGGAGTTTTAATAGGAAAATTAAATCAAGTTACAAATAAGTGTCTATGAATACATCTCTGTTTATGGCAGAAAATGGTTTCAAATCTGTTGACATTTTAATATCTCAGACTTCAAGTGATTCTGGAAGCTCAAAACCAAAACAGTACATTATTTACATTTATAATTTGCCTTCTTTTGAGGAAAATGACATCTGTGCAATTTTTTCCTTGCAAACACATTAATTTCTACATACGCTAAATATAGAGATGAGAGAACTAATGCAAAATAACACTCCTATCCTGTTACATTTAAATAACATTAAAAAAAATCTACAATTTTTAGTAGACATACACTTCACAAACATAGACCAATATTTAAAAGTATAACTATATAAATCTTATAGTAAAAAATCCAAAAAACTTTAACGTTTTAGTTAAAACTGATACAATTACCTTTGCATGGGGAGGGAAGGTAGAGTTTAGTTGTCTCAAGTTTTAACTGATGCAAAATCCAGATGCTCATTCCCACAATAAAGACATAAGAATATTCCACTTTTTCTAAAATTTCTCACCTGCTCTCTGTAGTTAGGTCTCTGCTCTCTCACCTTGTATTTTTTTTTAGAATTGACTTTTCTATAATTTTGCAAAACTGAAATCATATTTTATTTATGATTCCTATATCATGACTTTGTAGACCTTTCATGGCATTGACTGAGCTGACATTTTATTCCATTTTATTACTAAATAGTATTCCATTGAATGGATTACAATAAATGTAGTCTATCCACCAACCTCTAGTGTGTTTGATGATTAATAGTTAATAGACTAATAGTTCTATATGCTTCATATACAGACTTTTGGGATGTTTTGTTTTGTTTTAGCCATTCTGATAAATAGTATCCAACTGTTGGTTTCAAGTTGCACTTCCCTAAATGTTATAATTTTATGTACATTTTCAAGCACTTATTTCCCATGCATTTATAATCCTTGATAAAGAACCTGCTCAGTTGTTTGCTCACAATTTTATTATTTTTATGGTGTTAGATTTTGAGAACTTTCATGTTCTGAACACAAATCTTTTTCCAGATAGGACATATGTAAATATTCTTCCCAGCCTGTATCTTGTTCTTTTATTTAGTTTTTTCATCATATGGTATAGATGATGTTTAGTGTTGATGAAATCATAATCTGTTTTGTTCTACATGCAGCTGTTTCATGCACATAAATCTAAGTGGCTATAAATTCTATTTCTGAAGAATTACTGTGTAAGCTTAAATTTTGCATTTAGTTTAGAATCTTTGTGATGTAGGTTAATTGACTTAATATCCTTTTATCCTTAGTTAACATGTTCAAAATGGAATAAGAAGTTATAAATTATAAGGTTATTGAAATAACATATTTAATGGTACTTGGTATTGTGTTTAAATGTGTACTCTGTGACTAAATGTTAATTAGCAATGAAAAGAAGTATCTCATAGGAATAATATAAGATTGACTAATTCTCTGAATTTATTTAATATTTTAAAAATATTTTCAGGTTTCCACATGTTTGGTTATTCCAGTTTTATTTAGTTTTGCTGAATATTCTACTCCAATATAAAATATTTTCTTTCATGTCTTATAGCAGCTAAATATTATAATTACAGCATTATTTCACATGTTTAGAACTTTGAGTCCTCTCAATTATTTCCACTTTTCTTTTGTTGTTGTTGTTTTTTATTCATCTCTTATCTTTTGAATCCCAGTATTCATATTTCTTTTTTTCCAACAACTCAGTCATGGTCTAGAGTCTTCTGCTTTGTATTTTTATATTTATTTTTTAAAATATTCACAGAATGAGAAAATTTTCTCCTTTTCCCTTTATTTATGCAATCATACATAATGACCAACATAACTATTTCACAAACTGATATTTAATTTTTAAAGTGGAGGGTGCAGCTTTTCACACAGTTTTTCAGAAATGTAAGGGAGATTCAAGTTGGTTAAAAATGATTTTGTCTGGTATTATAACATATTATCTAGAAAAGTTTCTAGACTTGAGTAATTTATTTAGGTACTGCTTTTCATTTTAAATTACTATAAAATATATTTTGGTAAAAACAGCTTATTTGAGTAGTAAAGTATAAAAACAGAAGATAATGGTGGTTTATCACCCTCATTCTTAAGATTTCAGGTTGTATTCTTCAATATCATAGTAGCTATTAGTGGACTTATCATCATCTCTGAAACTCTTAATTGTGGGAACCCCATTTACAATTGTATACAATTGTATACAATTGTTCTTGAGAAAAAGGAGTCACATTAGAACTCAAAGCAACAAATACAATAGACAGAGAGCATTTATAATAACATTTCTTGTTTATTATTTAACTCTCTGATAATAGTGTTTTTCAGCTCTCTACACCTTCATATCTGTCCAGCCAACCGTTATTGAGTGATCATTGATTGTGAAACACTTTCTATCTATTGGTGTTCCCTGAATTAAATAATTTGATTTGGGTACTCCTGGTAGCAGAAGTTGAAATGGTATTAGAATTGCAAAAGGGAATAAATTTTTAAAAGGAAAATAGGCAAGCAAGTTGGACTTGACATATCAGAAGTTCAAATTATAATTACAAAATGACAGAAATTAAGCCAGACCAGAGGAATATTCGCAGGTAAATATTGCCTACTATAAAAGTGTGTGGGGTAAAGATGATGACATTCTTTTAGTGTGAAATATTTCATGTTTGGTAGAGAATTGAATGCTTAGTGTTAAAAATCCCAAATGTAGTTCATATATATGCTTATTTTTATTGATATAAATCTGAGATTTAGAATAGTAGGCCATGTTTCATTTAAGAACATTGAGTTTTAAATAAAAAGCTAAAACTATAAATGCTAATGAAAGTAAAGTGGGTAAAATCTTCATGACTATAGGTTAGAAAAGAATTCTTAGGAAAATATTAAAAATGATACTTAAAATGAGAATAGGTTTAACATGACAAAATTAGGTACTTTAAGTCTTCATGAAAAAAGTCACAGTTTGGGAGGAAATATTTAAAGCACATTTCTTATGAGGAAATAAAAATAAAGAGCTGTTTTAATTCAGCTATTAGACATTAAGCAAAACCAATTAAAAATGGGTAAAAGTTGAATAGATATTACACATTAAGATAGTTTTTCTAGCCAGGCAAGGTGGCTCGTGCTTGTAAGCTTCAGCCTATGAAGCGGCCGGGGCTAGATATC
>PVHY01029540.1:0-14175 GCA_004024945.1 Uropsilus gracilis | reverse complement strand
GAGGGAGGGAGGGAGGGAGGGAGGGAGGGACAGATAGGACTAGAAAGTTTATACGAAGAAATAATGGCAAAAAACTTATCAAATCTGGGTAAGGAAATGGATATTCAAAATGAAGAGCCCTTGAAAGCATCAAATGAGACCCAGTTAAAGAAATCTACACCAAGACACAATCTAATCAAATTGCCAAAAGTCAAATTGAGTGATATCTGCAACATGAAAGTGTAGGTCATTCTTCCTCTTCCATCTTTATACAACTTAGTAGACATCCACATATGAATGACGGTGCCTCAGGCCCTTATACCAAAGAACCTAGTAACTCTGGGAGGCTGCAAATCTATGGGAGTTAGAGAACCTGACCTACTCTCATTAGCCAGTGAAGAAAAACTGGAAAAGGCTGACCTGAGCAGATAACTCTGTGTAAGAATTTGTAGACATCCAGTTCACTCGAGGGTAGATTACAACATATCAACAGAGTGGGAAACAGTTGAGTGTAGATACAGATGTAAGAGAAAACTCTATTAAAGCTGTACTCGCCCTCCCTGGGATAGATATTGGACAAGGCTAGGTTTTCTCCCACAGGGAAAATGGAGACTAATGAGTGACTGACCAGCTATTCTAGGTGTGTGGGTCATAGCTAGAGAAAACTCTCTCTCTACAGCAATACCCTGTTTTCTGAGGAGATTATCATCACTAGAAGGAAAGAAGAGAAAAGGAAGAAGGCATAGAAAAATACAAATAGCATTGAAGAAATGTGGTTTCTGCTTTATCTTTAAGACATTAACAAGAAGGCCATTTGCAAACCTCTGGGCTAACCCTCTTAATTTTGTTCACATTAAGAAACATGCCCAAACTCTAAAATGCTAAGCCCACACTACACATCACTCATGTGTATGCTCTCAAGTACAGCCACGAGAAGGAATGCCAATAGACAAAACCCTTGCTCAGAAAAAATTAAGTGAGGTTGCTGGCAAGAGAAAAATCACGTATGAACCATCGTCTTAATATTTTGTGCTCATTCAGGTGACAAAGGGTGGTGGGAGAACCCTGGGATTGGCAAAGATCTAAAAATAAATAAATAAATGAATAAATAAATAAATAATATTTTTAAATTGAGGAGAAAATGCATAAATAAATTTACATGCACCCCCCCCAAATAAAAACAAATTTAAAAAAAAAGAGAGAAGAACCATAAACTTGAGGTATAGTTCCACCTTCTGGAATACTAAAGACTACTAAAAGCCACCCTGGTGAATTGTATCAAAAAGAACATAAAAGGTTAGTTAAGGAGATATTAACTACTTCAAGCAAGAAAACAAGACTAATATCCCTGATGAACTTAGATGTAAAATTCTCAGCAAAATATTAGCAAACCAAATTCAAGAACTCATTAAAAAAGATTACATAACACAACAAAGGATTTATTCCCAGGAAGCAAAGTTGTTTCAACATACGCAGATCAATAAATGTAGTATACCACATTAATTTAATGAAATACAATCATTCAATTAGATTCAAAGAAAGTATTTGACAACACATGTCTTCATAATTTAAAAATAATACTTTCATAAATTTTAAAAGAAGCTTAAGCAAACTGGATATAAAAAGGACATAAAAATGGTCATGTATGAGAAGCACACAATTAACATTATTCTCAGTGGAGAAAAATTGAAAACTTCCTTGAAGATCAGAAAAAGACAAAGATTCACACTTTCTCCAACTTATTCAATATATTTTAGAAGTCCTAGTTAAAGTAATCATGGAAGACAAAACAATAAACAAAAAATCTAGCTTGGAACAAAAGGCAAGAAATTATCACTACTTGCTGATACATTTAAAAGTCTAAACACTCAACTAAAAAGCAGATTCAGTGTAGTTACCTTTTAGAAAATTGATGCACACAATTAAATTACTTTTCAAAACACGATCAATAAAACATCTGAAAAAAAATAAGGAAAGTTATCCAGTTCAGAAATCGTCAAAAATAATAAAATACCCAGGAATAAATTTAACTATGGATACAAAAGATATGTCTAATGTAAACTATCAGACTGGATGAAAAAAATGAAGACACAAACAAATGGCAGGGCATCCATGTTCAGAAATCAGTAGATTTAATACAGTGGAAATGACTATCCATACAAAGTTATCTATAGATTGAACAAAATCTGAATGATATTTTTCACATAAGTAGAAGGAAGTCTTAGCATTGTTATGGAATCACATAAAATCCAAAGCAATGAGAAAGAAGAACAAAGTTGGGGGGATCACAGTTTCTGTTTTCAAAGTACAGTACAATTTTATAATCACTAAAGCAGTATGGGTCTGGTATAAAAACAGACACAAAAACCAATGGAACAAAAAGAGAGCCCAGAATTAAACTCCCACCTAATATAATAAAACATTTTGACAAGGGAGTCAAAAACAAGCAATGAGGAAATGATAATTATTTCAACCAACAGTATTGAGAAAACTAGATAATCACATACAGAAAATAATGTGGGTCCCTATCTTAAACCACTCACAATAAATTAATTTGAAATGGATTAAAAATTCAAAGAAGGACATGAACTGTAAAAATTTTGCACAGAAACACAGAGAAGAAGCTACTTTATACTAGTCATAACAATGATTTTATTTTAAATCTTACACCAGACTATAAGCAAAGTAAGAAAAAAAATCCACAAGTGGGACATATTCAAATTAAATGTCTCTGTATAGCAAAAGAAATGATTTGTCTTTTCAAAGACAAAATATAGAAATGGGAGAAAATATATAATGAGAGAAAAACAAGACATAGAATGGGAGAGAATTCAAACAATGCATTTCATATGTTCTTAATATTAAAATTTATAAAAAATTCATGCAACTCAAAACCAAAAAATTCCAAATTACAATCTGATGAAAGAACTAAGTAGACCTTTTTCTGAATATGACATCCAAATGAACAATAGGTGTATGAAAAAATATCAACGTCATTAATCATCAGGAAAATGTAAATCAAGACCATGATTAGATGTCACTTCACATCTGTAAGTATGGCTATCATCAAGGAAATAAATGATAATAAGTGTCAGTGAGGATGCAGAGGGAATGGAAACCTTGCATACTATTGGTGAGATTGCTCTTTGTCACTATGGACAGAAAAATAAAGATTCATCAACAAAATTAAAAGTAGAATATCTGCAATACATATATATATATATAAAGTATATATGTATGTATATAATCTCCCATCAAAAATGAAAAGTGGTTTTCAAAAACATACCTGCACTCCCATACTTTTGCAGCACATCCTAAGAAGCAAGATATGGAACAACACAGGAGTCGAGGAATAAATCGGTAAAGAAAAGGTGGCATCCACATGTAACCTAATGCCACTTGGCCTTTAAAAATGACAAAATCTACAATATGCAATGTGAATGAATCTTGATGATGGCATGCTAAGTAGAGTAAGTCAGTTATTAAAGGACAAATATGTATATTTCAGTTATATGAGCTAAAATAGTCAAATTCATAGAATCACATAATGAAATGGTGGTTGGCAGAGACTGAGTTAGGGAGAAATGAGGACTTATGAATCAATGGTAATGAAATTTTAAGTAAGATAAAACTCTAGGAAACAACTATACACTATTGTACTTATAATAATTAGTGATGCACTTTGTAAATTTCTAAAGAGCATGCATCATATTAAGCATTCTTAAGATGATGAATGGGAAAACTTTGAACTTTAGATGGAATGACAGATATATTGTTTCTTATACCCTTTTAGGTAATTTTTTTGCCTATTTGTCAAGAATTAGGGGTGGAGTGGGAACAATCTTCCCGTCTCTTAATGGTGACTTTGTAGAATTTTAGAAATTTATTCTTTTAATTTATAGACTTTTAAAAATGTTTATCTAAGGGGAGATAACTTTTATAAACCCTAGATGAGAGTATATTTGCGAAGTTTTTCAGCCACAGTGTCTATTTTTCAGAAATTTGTTTTCTAATTAATTTTTAGAGTCTGCTCTACTTATTTACTATTCTAACTTATTGTTTTTACCTTTTAAAAAATTTTTAATTGATTGTACATATATATTTTACATCATTGTCTACCGTGAGGTTCTCCCACCACCTTATGGACTATGAATCATCTTAATCTCTTGTGTCCATCCCTTCCCTGATTTTACCTCCCTCCCCCTTTCTTGCTCTATGTTTCGTTTTGTTGGCAGTTTTAAATTTTTTTGCTATATTTATATGCTTGTTTGCCCTCTATCCTTTATATATAAGTGAAACCATCAGTATTTCTCTTTTTCTTTCTGGTTAATTTCCTCTAACATGATTGCTCTACTTTATTTAACCATGTTTGTAATAAAGACAAATTAGCCCAAAATGAAAATTACCAGCTTACTTATTGATAACCTCTTGGCATCTTAGATTGATTTTACAACTTTAAGATGTTCAATTTATCTGAAAGCAACTTTGCCTGACAAATTATTTTCATTGGGAAAATTATTTTATTATATTTTAGTGATACTCATTTTCATATGACAAAGAAAAGAAATAAAGTCCCAGAGTACATGCAAAACCTGTCTTTGTCCCACTTTCTAAATGCTCCTCATCCAAGATGAACAAGATACCTTTGGATCTTTCTTCTACTAAGAACTTAGATTTTTCAAAACCTCCAAAATGAAAGTATCTCAATATATAAAATGTGTGTGTCCTCTATTTCCTAGGTTTCTCAATTATAGCAGGGCACATAAGCATATCATATTTTCCCCCATATATTCAAGATGACTTTAAAAACATAAACATTTTCCTCCACCAAAAGAGAATAGCTACAAAAATGTATCCTCTGCCTTCCTATTACAAATGAATGTTAGCTTCTATCACTCCTAATCACAAGAGGTGTTTCAACTAGACTTATAACTTCATTTGCAATTTTCAAGTGCTGGACAAACCTGTTCAGGTCTTTAGACTAAGTCCAAACTTTCATTAATCCCAAATTCCACCTGCCATTACCGTAATCACAGATTTAGAGCTTTGCTTGCAGGATTTCAGATTGCCTAAGCCATGTACTCTCACCAGTGAAGTTGCTGTGTGAGCTGGTTCTGTCTATACAATGGAAATTTAGCCCAGCAGAGAGTAAAGAGTGCCCTTAACAAAGGAAACTTAGCCCTATCAGTATTATATCCTGCCAACTAATGAGGACCTAGTTGGGCAATCCTGCATTTATATTAACAGTTGGATTATAACTATTAGAAGCTTGTTCTATTACCTCAGTCTTTCCTAAGCTCTTCTGTTCTGTTACAGATGTAGCTAAATCTTGTACTATGTCAAAAATATCAAAAGTTATCTCTTTCCTCAGTGGAAAGAGATTTGACTGAACCCAAGATCTCTAAGTTTCAAAATCCATCTACCATATTCATCCTCTAAACAGAGCCCAAGTTCATTATCGAAGTTATGGGCAACATAACACAACAGAGAAAGACAAATACATACTTCATTTCTGTTCCAAACACCAACATAATATCCTGGTGACCATGTTTGCACATTCCAGTTTGCTTGAAAGTGCCCTTCACAGAGGCATCAATACAGCTGTACTCCTTTAATCTCTCAAAAGTATCGAGATTTTGAGGTTGTATTATAAGATCCTTCTATTATTCATAGGCTGCAATAGTTGACATTGAAGTGTAAGGAAAACTTTGCGTACAGAAACATATGTGTCTTGCTTTTGGCAAAACGCAAGAAGGTAACAACCGTACATGTACAAATTACCCTTCTTAACTTCTTCCTGAATGATGACACTTTTTTCTTTCCCCTGAACTAAACACACTAAGACAATTTATGGAATGAATAGCATATGAGCCAGAGATAAAGGAAGTTGTTAAACAAGCTTGTGTATATATTATGGTTAGTTTTCCTTGTATATATCCCATCGAACACTTCCATACTTTCCTTATAACTAATGTCATTGCTTCCTTAGTCAGCATTAGTGCTTTGTGTTTGCTTTTCTGGCAAATAAATTACATGTTTTATGGATGAGTGGCTGGCCCTGAACTGAGGACTTTATAACTATTCTCCTCCTAACATAAAGTAAATGGTGTCCAAAGTTCTATAAATAAATATGCATATAAATCAGAACCAAATGCCAGAGTAATTCTTTGGTGATACCATATCACAGATGTCAGCATTCAATTAGCTAAAATACCAAGCAACCAGTCCCCAACCATCTAGCAACCCGTTTGTATTTTTCTGTAGTAAAGCATCCATGCGATGATTATATTTTACCTTGATTTAAGGTAACAAATTTTGCCATCTTTAAACATTAATTATGGCTGGAATTTCTTCTCTGAGATAGCAAATAGGTAATTAGATAATCTATTCCAGCTTCCTGCCACTTATCTCATTGAGGCATTTAAAACAATTAGCTCATCTATTTGTTCCCTTTAAAAAAAAAGAACACCAACCATGGTTCCCTGTGTCTATTTGGAGGAATGATGACTAAAAGTGCCAAATGTAGGAAATAAAGTGCAGTGTAGCACATAAATGGGGTACAATCCACAGCCAACAAAATGTGAGCTTTGAGGGAATTCCCAAAGGCTCCCAAATTCTGTACAAAACCTCACAGTTGCAGGATTCAAGAAGATCGAAGAGAGCGAAATCATGGAAATAAACATCTTCAATAACTTGCTGTTGATATTCTTTGCTCATCATTTAAGACTAAAGTCGTTTCCTGTAGAGTCTTGGCAGGATAATGAAACTGGAACATGTAATTTTGTAAAACAAAGAACTTTCATAGTAAAAACACAATTACTAAATTTTAAAAGATCACAGGCTCTGTCTCTATCCAAACAAATATTTGGAGATAATCTAACCTTCAAAATGAATAAAGCACTGATAATAAAGACAAACATTCTGAGAGAATCTTCTAATAAAATAGAATCTTTTTTTTTTTTTTTTAATGGCTGTGGCTTCTCTACACAAACTGGACCATTTGCAAGAATGTTTAAGGCATGGAGTTTCCCGAGATAATATAGAGGGTAAATAAATCTGCTTATAATTGCATTTCCTTGACTATCCTTTAATTGCTAAGGGACCTATGTAGAAACTGTCTTGCTCGAAAACCCTTCTATTTTCCTAGTTTCATTGATGTAAAAGTTAAAAGTGTTTACCTTTTCTCCTGGGTCAGTCCTTTAAAGAGGACATAGACATACAGCAATTCATTTTTGAAAATTGTAGAGAGGATGTGCTCCAAGAGGGGAAACAAAATACTCTCAAGGTTTGAAGGATTTTCAGAAGTGGAACATATATGCCTTGTGTGCAGCCTGAGAAAAGTGTTTATCCGAATGATTGCTTCCATGTTATGATTTATGAATTTCTGGAAAATTCCTGTAACCTAAAATAGCCCCCCTCAGAAGCCTTTATCCTTGGGGTTTCCCCATTGGGATTTTGAATAACTTATGACTTTAGAAATTTTATAAATTAAAACATATTGTATTGCTAATAAATCAATATGCAAACTGTTTGTTACTTTCCATCTTCGTACTTATCAGGAATAACTAAAGTCTAGGAGTGGTGATAGAAAATAAAATCCCAAGTAGGAAAGTAAGAAACTAAATTGATCTGAGGTCACTTCACAGTCTACCTTAAGTCCCTGTATGGACAAGAACTTTTAAAGTCTTGAAACTAGTAATTTTTATTTGTTTCTGTTTCTCTCGTGCATGAATCTTCCTAATGAACTTTATTAGAAGACTGAGTTTTCCAAATCTGCTTCCTAGCCTTTCCAAAGTTCAGATTTGAGAACAGAACCAACTGATCCCTCAGGGTCAAGTTCACTAAGTTGGGGCATCACCTTTAAATTTCTGTGTGACTCAAAGTAACATAAGCCCTTGAATGCTGTATATAATGTTCATGGTATTTGACCATTTTGTGCATTGCTTAGCATAAACGATGTTTCAGGAAGTAGAAGTTACAATTCAGGGTTAGCAGACAGAGTTGGTTGGATAAAAGAACTTATATAAATGTGCCTCTCTATTAAATACTTAGGACTAAAACTGTAATTTTGTTAGTTCTTTCAGTCAAAGGTAGCATTCTCATTCTAGGGTCAAAGTTACTGTGAAGAATGTCACAGGTGGATAAAATGTTCGAAATAAATATCTATCAAGAAAGTCAACTTCATCCAGAAATTTTATTTAAAAGCACCAAACAATAGGAACCAGAGACGGAGTGGCTTAAGGAATGTGGATTAGAGTCAACAAATTAATACAATCATTAGAACTTGAAGTGTTCCCCAATTAAATTTAGGATGTTCCCTCATAACTGTGCTGTTCATGTTGTTTATCTTGTGGCTTTCAGTTATAGATTCTATGAACCTATCAATTCATGTTACCCGTTTTATTATATCCCAACTTTAGTCATTATTTTTTATCTTTTTATTGTGGATTGTCTAATAATAAATCCCACTAGTTTATTTTTCTTTACTTTAAATTATAGTAAATGTATATCTACTTTGCAGGAAAATTCTTAATTTTGTTAGTGATCAGTACTGGGGTCTATTTCTTTCTGGAAAGATTTGGCACTCCTTCTAGCAAGGATCCTCTTCTGTTTCTGCAAACCTCACTTCCATCTCTTACTTATATAACCATTATCTTCCAGGGGAGTATTTTTGTTTCTTGCTCATACTGCATCTATTCCAATTTAAAAATCAACAAAATATAATAAATAATAGTATATAATAAAAAAAAGCTTTCTCACCTACCATGACATGGATGTGCCTTCTCTGTTCTTCAGTGCATTTTCCTTATATAAGTCTTTTCATCTCGTCTCTACTATTTTTGATACTAATACATTCTCATCATTTCAATTACCATTCCAAAGACCACTTTATTTTATTTACTTCTCAGTTACTTTTTCTATTTTCTCTCCCTTGTTTCACAAGCATTCATGAGACAATACTGATTTATTGCAATTTAAACATGATTTGAATATTGTTACTGCCATGTTTTACTGTTTTTGTTTATCTACCTGTAGATTACTTTAAACAAGCCAATTAGTTTTCCAGTAACCAAATAAACCCTTATATTCATAAAATTGAAGTCTTGAAAATCTTTAGAATCCTGGACTACAAGTGTATAAGATCATTGAAATATAGTGTCCAAGAACAGTCTGAAATCAAATGTTTTTCAATGCAAGTCTTAAGAGTTAGGTTCTGCTATTGTTTTATTCTAATATGAGTGTGTTTCTGCTTTTGAGTTTGGGTTAAATGAAGAATTTACTTAGGCTTTAAATACATTTCAGAAAGTCCTCACTGGTTTCTCTCCAAAAGCAATATTAAATTAGTCATCTGGAGATAGACTGATTTCTGGCAGGCAAAAGCAGAAGTGCGTTGGGTAGAGTTGAATCATTAATCAGAGTTTCGGACTTGAGGCTCACGCAGGTCTGCACCCATGACTTACAGAAAGTGTAACTGACAAAAGGGAGATTTCTTTAATTACACTTCAAACAAGAGACTCTCTAACTTAATCTCCTCGATTCACTCTATTATATCTGACTGAATATTGAATTTGTAAAACACCATTAAGAAACAGACTTGAGGATATCATATGATCACCCCTTCAACCTCGATGGGATAACTCTTCTAAAAGAACTTCAATTTGAAATAATTAATTCTAAAAATGGATGTGTTTAGCAGAATCACATAATTGGGAAGCCCCCCACATGTGATCTATGTACTTTTATTTTATAAGCCTAAGTCTCTTAGAGCATAGCCTAATATTTCTTCAGCGTTGTAAACCTCATAGATGGCAGATTCATGACAAGAAACCAGGGTTTCAGACAACAGTTATTAAGCTTCCTGCTCAAACTGGAATTACCTTCCTTTATTCTTTGCAATAAAGTGAAGTGAATCTTTAGATCTCTCTTAACATTTAATGGGTGACAAATTAAAGTTATTTAAAAACGTATATTTTCAGATGTTGTTGATATTTATCCTTACAACTTTATTTTAGATTACACTAATTTCTCTAGCTTTTTTTTTCTGTGCATAATTCAGGTAGAGTCCTTGAGATTAGATATTGTTCTCTCTACAGATAAGACTTTATTTATTTATTTATTTATTTATTTATTTATTTACTTACTTACTTACTTACTTACTTACTTACTTACTGCAAAGTACCATGTGTATTTTTGACACTGATTTCCAATCTGTGATTGGAACATACGGAAAATTAGGAAATGATCCTATTTTTTTATTTAGCCAATTACAACTCCACTCTCCCCTTGATTATCATCATCATATACATAATGAGGCACCACTTGCAATAGTTTCAATGTAATATACTGATTCCTGTCAAGCCACTTGGAAACATGCTGAGTTGCTGTTCCCTCATCCCCCATTAGTCTATCTTTCCAGAACTCTTCTGAAGCTCAAGTATTTTCATCGTCATAAAAAAGATGGTCTTAATAAGAGAAAGCATTTCAACAAGTGCCCATCCACCAAGTCCCAATGCGTAGATGAAATGGCTTAAACATCTTCCATTTTAACAACTTATTTTTAGAATTACACTCTTTCAATGTGTTATTGGCCACAAGTCTGTGAACAGCAGGGTTAACACAGCACATGGTAGAGTTAGCCCATCTGTTCAGGTTTCCATCCAACCATGTCATTTTATGAGCTCTCTCTAGGAGATTTTTGGTTATCCAATTTGTAGTACTCTCTAATATAAACAGCCTGGTATCACTTGAGAAACGCAGTGAGCCAAGCCAAATGATATGAAATTGCTAGCAGCAAGTACAGTTAAATTAAAAATGCTTTAAAATATATGTATTCTATATAATTTTCTCTTCCTTTTCCATTTGGGACATACGTAATATATGTTTATCTCAGAAAAAAACAGAAATACAAATAAAAAGAAAAAAGAAAAGCATATAATCAGCTACAACTCACCTCCCAGTAAAAAATCATTAACTTGTTGGTATCTATCCCCAGATTGTATTAATTTACAGGTAAGCATGTCAAAAAATCCTCTCTATATTCTTTTTTATTTTATTTTTAAAATCATTTAAAATATTTAAATCATTAAAAATATTTAAAAAATCATTAACTTGTTGGTATCTATCCCCAGATTGTATTAATTTACAGGTAAGCATGTCAAAAATTCCTCTCTATATTCTTTTTTATTTTATTTTTACCTCACAGTCCAAAGTGAATATTTCCTCCAGAAAAGAAATCATTATCTTAAATGTTCTTTTGTATATTATTTGTATCCAGGTGATTTTTTTTAATTATTAAGCAAATTTAAATGACTAAATATTTCCCATCAATGTGCATGGGTTATCATTATCTGCTTAGGGTAGGTAATTTTCTTCAAAAACTTAAATGTAACTGGATTTAAAAGACTCAAATATAGTTCCTGAAGAATCTACAACACTGAAGACTTAGTTTCATATTCGCATTTCTGAGCTAAAGACAAATGAATAAATTGACATATAGATTAAATAAAATGACATACAAGCTGGTTATATGTCATGATTGGTTAAACCAGCAATTCTACAGCTTCCTAACTTTAGCTGTCCGTCTTGACACTCAGTGGGGAGTGCAAACATACCTAACCACAGGAGTAGTAGGTTTCAAGTGTGGGAATGCTAAAGGAAGCTCATGTTGGATAAAACAGATTGTGTGGGGGAAGTAAAAACAGACAAGTCATAGTGAATTATAAATATATAAGTCAGGTCTGTCCTTTAAATTAAGATTTATTAAAGGTCCCTTTACTTAGAATCATAAGATGCTAAATAAAAGTGCAACAAGACCTTACAGAACTGAATTTCTTATTTCATCTCCAAAAACCTTATGCCCAAGCCAGATAGTCATAAAATTAGTTATAAAAAAGTCATAAAATCTTTTTCTTCTGACAAGAAACATTTAATTAGAACAGCACAGATAAAATGCCTTCGGCAATCCTAGTTATAACCTCAACAGTGGTCCATTTTTGATGGAAATTCTGTGCCGATTTCATGACTTCCTAGAAAAAGTTGAGCTATTTCATGCTTATTTCATTGGTTGAGGTGGGGGGGGGATGCACACAGTGGTGATTTAATTATTATTTTCATAATAAAATCTCAGATTCCAAAAAGCTATCTCTATGTGTCAGGATTGAGTGGTCTCATCTCACCGTTAACATCACTCTAACTTCCATTTCCAGGAAACTGTCTCCAACACAGATGTTTAAAAGTACTACCATTCACCTTTCAGAGGTACAACATACTGAAAATGTGGCAGAGCAAGTGATACACACTGCATTCTACTACCGTGCTAACTTTTCCCTCCATCTAAATAAGAATAATAAAAATAAGAAGAAGAAAAGAACACAACATTGTAGTATTTGAGAGTAAAAGCCATGAAACCAATAACTAGAACCCAAACTCACATCCCACATTTAGAACATCCTGTCAATCAAAGAGCATCTCAAATCATATTCCGCTGCTTTCAGAGAAAGCATGCAATTCTACAAAAGAGAATCAAAGGAAGAAGTCATTTTACCCTGAGCAACACATCTAGTCCTCTCCTAACACTTTGGGTAGATTCTTAGAAAATGGAACTTTAGTAAAACGACATACAGTGAAACTAATTTTGCTGCAACTAATTGATGTCAATAAGACTTAAATTCCTACAGCACAAAAACATCACCAAATTTCTAAATAAGGGCCCAAACTACTTTTAATGTTAAACATTAGCTTGCACTCATGCTTTCGATTATTTTACATTCTGCTTATTTCAGTTCAATGTCTAGTGGCAGGAGACGATCCTCAAAGCTCAGGACAAAAGACAGAAACCAACCCTCTACAGGACACCATTGCATCATTTTATTCTCTTCTCTCTCCTCTCTCCCTCTCTATCTCCATTCCTTCCCATCCCCTCTCTGACTGACAAAATTTAGACCTGCCAGCAAGCCTACAATTCTAACATGCACAGGGTATGGCAGGTAAAAGTATTCAGAGAAAACCCTTGCAGATATGGGGAAAAGAAGTGACACCAACAGGATTTATCTTCTCTTCATTGTTATAAAGAAGCTACCTTATCCAAGAACCTACTCTATCTCACATTGGGATGACTTCAAGGATAGGCAATAGGAGAGATAAGACTAAACAGATTGAAGTACTTTTCCTTTGTCAACAGTTTACATGACAGTTCTGCCAAGGCTGGGAGTCCAAACACAGAAACATCCAAGGAAAACTTTATCAGCAATAGCACTCTCTTGACTCAATCTCAATCTCTCTCTCTCTCTCTCTCACACACACACACACACTCTCACTCTCTAGTATAATTCCTGAAACACTGCATCGAAACTTGCGCTGAAATGAAGGAGTGGTCTTCTAATAAGACAAGATACATTTCTAGTAATCAAAGAGTAAAAGTCAGGGTAAAAAAAAATGGGGTGACTATCAAATGCTAGAGCAAAGTCTGGAACAAACAAGAAACCATGCATGGAAAATGTATAGGTCATTTCTACCAATTACTAACGTTAAGACTGAGTAGCAAAGAAGCAGCATCCTTCTTAGAACTTGTCATTGCTTATTTCCTGCTCTTATAACTTAAACTGATGGAAATCTAGAGGCATAAACCTGAACTGTCCATGCACCTATTTTAAGAAAGAGAATAATTATTGTAAACCTTTCTTGTTCAACAATGAACAAAGAATTAATCTCAAATACTTAGCTATTAGCTGACCAGAATAGAAGTTTCCCTTAACACAAGTGATTCAGTTGGTAGTGGGAAAGAAGCAGATAACTAAGAAACTATGGATAAGAACTAAGAGTTTGTTTTGAAAAGCAAATTACCAGAAGATATAGCAAAATTTTTATTTTTTTAATTTAATTTATTTATTTTTATATTATTTCACATCATTTCAGTCCCTGGGGGTCACCCGCCACCTCCCCTTCCCACCTGCTCCAGCTGGTCCCCATTCTCCCCTTGTGCAGTTTCATTTGGTTGGCCATATATTAGTGAAACCATTTGGTTTCTGTCCCTTTCTATCTGGCTCGTTTCTGCTAGAATGATTTCTTCTAGGTACATCCAGGTTTCCATAAATTCATCAAATTTGTCATTTTTAATTGCTGAGTAATATTCCATTGTGTATATGTACCACATTTTTTCATCCAGTCATCTGTTTTGGGGCATTTAGGTTGCTTCCA
>PVHY01029539.1:0-14144 GCA_004024945.1 Uropsilus gracilis | reverse complement strand
GGCAGCACAGCGAGACCTAGTCCCAAAAAAGTAAAGCTGGGAGTGGTGGCGTGCACCTGTCATCCCAGCTACCTGGGAAGCTGAGGCTGGAGATTGCTTGAGTCTGTGGTATCCCAGGCAATAGGAGCCTGCAGTTCCAGGGCAAAAATAGCGAGACCCAGGCTCAAAAAAATAAACAAGCAAACAAATAAATAAATAAATAAGTGACCATTCATTTAAAAATACCAGGAGTGGAAGAAGGACAAAGCATGGTGAGCTAGAGGCAAGGATCCTCTCCAGTCCTTCTTGCTCTCTCCCCTCCCCCTGCAGTTTCTCCATGTTCTGGCTGGATTTCAGAACATCTTGAGAAGCATAACCTGGCCACAACAGCACAAGGGCCTTTTCAGTGCAAAGTGTGGTCCTATGTCATAATTCTGGAGCCATGGGAGATTCAGGAGGGAAGGTCAGCTCAATGTGGAGGCTGCTGGTGACCATCAGGAAGCCATTACCTGGGACCAAGAGCACCAGCTCTTGGGAAGTTGGGGGAGTCTTCATCTGGACAACTGGAGGTGGGCTTCAGGGAGGAGTGACTATCTGGGGCTTTGGAGCAGGGGTGGAGGAGTCATGACGTGTGGATCCCCCCCAGACAGGACCTCCTGGCGGTGATACCCAGCAGTTGGGGTGGGGACCTCTGCAGGGAGAGTTTGAAAGCATTGGTCACTCAATCTGATTGTTTCAAAGGAGCCCAGATGTGGATGTTTCAGGCTGTCGTCTTTTCTCGTACCCCCTTCTCTAGCTTTGCCATAAGCATCTACCCACTGGCCCTTCCTTCGCTTTAAGTCTTTCTTCAAAAGACTCTACCTTTCCCTTCAAGGAATTTGGTTGACATGGTGAGTAAAACTAACATCTTTGATAGCTTATTCTCTATGAGTGTATTTGCCAAAAGTAAAATTGGCGCCCTATAGTGATTTTTATTCAGAAATGTTTAAAAGAAAAAATGCACCCTGTGTTTCCATGCTTGCAAAATAACCATCTTATGGAAACACCTATTACAGTTACCTCATACCTGAAAATGTAGTAATCAGCCAGCTGCAGTAGGTAGAGTTCTCTGCACGCGCTAAAATGCAATACTGTGCCCTAAGCTGAAAAACTCAATGGTTTTGTTGCCAAGTTAGACAACCTAAGAGTTCAGTCGTTCATATTAACCATGTGGTACCTGCACAGCCCCCACCCCAACCCTTACAGCTAGTCATCGTGCCCAGATGCTTGACAGAAAGTTATTGGATGTTCCTATGAGTCTCTATGGGGAAAAATCTTTTTTGAGAGAAAAACATCTTTTTAGAGGACATTTTATCATGGCCGAGACTTCCTCTTGCTCACCTTTTCTAGTTCTCCTTCCTGGCTAAACACCTAAGAGACTGCACACCAGAGCACACTACCCTGAGCTGGAGAGACGCTCTGATGGTTCTGGTCTCATGGAGGACCTGAGGGTGTAGCTTCCGGGGAACAGTTCTCACCCCTGGGAATCTTTAGTGTTGCCTCCACTCACAGCCTGATTCCCGAGGCCCCAGTGAGAGTGGCTGTCCTGGAGCTGTGGTTCTCAGACTGGTCTCAACAAACAGCCTCGCCTGGGAACTGGATAGAAATGAAAAAATCCCCAGGCCCCAGCCCGGACTCACTGATCAGACGCTCAGGAAGAAGAGTCCACCGTCTCTGTCTGAACAGGAGTCCAGGAGGAACTGAAGAGCATCCATACTTGCCAAACACAGAAGGTAAGAGTAGCACGCATAATAAAAATAATTATGAATTAATTATGAATTAAATCTCTTTAATTGTGAATTAAAGAAAATGATTGGAACATGATACCATAACAATTTTGTTAAAAGGAGAAAAAAGCACATTTTCAAGAAAAAGCACATTCCATAGACACCAGCATTGTTGTTTTCCCCATAAGAACTGAATCTGAATTGAAAAGGGATTAATTCAGACTCTGCAATTCAGTGCACTGCAAGTTGACATGCCATAAATCTCGCCGAAACCATCTCAGATAGCACTACTGGTATGTGACCCACCCTTTGGGGAAACACTAATCTAATTGACCTCCTTATTTTGTACTTAGGGCGAAGCTGGAGCTCAGAATTGCACATGTCCTTGCCAAGGTCACAGAGCAAATGAAGAAACTGAACCGAGGCCAAACCCAGTCCGCACAGCCCTGGTGGTGGGCACTTCTCAGCACACCCACACCAGCTCCTGTGGTCACAGAAAACACAGCCCCAGATCAGCTCAGGCTGACAGCTCTGGGGAAGATGGGTTCCCCTGCCTGAAGGAACTTGAGGTTGAGGGAGCCAGAGGCAAACACAAAACCTGCTCTGCCCTCTTCGCAGAGGCTTCAAAAGTGTGTCATAATGAAAAATATGAAAAAGAGCATCATGAAGCAGAACTGGGTGGTGAAGATTGCTTTCCTGTGATGTGTAACCACTCCTGGTGGCAGCTTCAAACAGAAACTTAGTTTCTCAAAGCTCCGGTGGCCGGAAGTCTAAAACCAGTAAAACTGAACCCAAATCAACGTGCTGGTGAGATGGTGCTCTGCGCAGAGGCCCTAGGAAAGAGTCCTCTCCTCGTCTCTGTGCCACACGCCTTGGTGTGTGGCTGCAACTGGGCAGCTGGCTTCTGAGTTCTCTGTCAACTTCCTTTGTCGCACAGGTGTCACCACACGGGCGGTGGCATTGAAAGCCACTGAAATAGCTCAAGATCATTTTCTCATCTCAAAACCTCAGGCTAATGTCATCTGCCAAGACCTTTTTTTTTTCCCAAATAAGGTGACATGGTGACATTCATGGGGTCCAGGACTCAGGATGTGGCTATCTTGGGTGGGATAGGGAAGGTGAGTTTAGCTGGGAGGCTCGTTCAAATGCTAGCATAACCTAGACAGGTCCGCTGCCTGTAAAGATCCAGACTATGAGGAAAAGGAGGGACAAGGAGAGAGGTTAACTCAGCAAAGAGGCTGGGGCTGAACGGAAGTATCATCACCCAGCGAATTGACTGCATCTCACAAGTCTTAGAGCGTTTACAACTAGTCAGACAAGAGGAAGTGGCTTAGGCAAAATCAGATTAGGTAAAGCATTAGTTCCTGTGGGATACCTGGGGCAGGGGATTCACTCATGAACTTGCTGTTATCTCTTAAGGAAGGTCTCTTAGGGTTAATGTCGGGATAATGGGAACACTGCTGCCCACCGGAGGTCAATCACGCATCCCATCTTCAGTGTTCTGAAGACAGATAAGAGTGGAATGAAGTGTTCTTCATTCCCAGCATGAGTCCTGGCCGGTCTCAGCCCCCAGCTCCCAACAGTTACCTCCTCTGGCCATCCGGTTTCCTACGGCAGATGTGTTAGCATGCAATGATCCCAGGGGATTCTTCCTACTTTGACCACTGATCTTCTTTATGCCCCTTCCTGCCACAAAGAACCAAAACCAAGAGCTTGCCAAGGATCACATGGAGGCGGGAGACAGCACATTTTTCTGGCAATTTCTGAATACACTGACCAGCCTCTCCCCACTCTGTACCTGTCACTGCCCTTTGGTAGCTGCCGAAAAGCTGCGGGGACCAAGTTCTGGAGCGGTGACGCCCCACAGCGCAGTGCAGACTCCAGAGAACTTGACTCAAATTCTAAGGCGCTCCAAACACCCCTAGCCTGTGCTCTTCCATCAGCCCCAGGGCACGGTGAACAAACAGAGACAACTGACTTCACGCATCCTCCTGCAACAAAGACAACCTGAAGCAGAAGAGCTCCCCAAACTCTTCAGAGTCAGCTCATTCTAAAGGACACTTCTGTGTGCTGTCTCGGTTCCTTTCCTGTGCCTGGAATAGAGCAGGGCAAACAGACCCGGCTCCCGGCCTGCCTCCGGAGGTCAGGGGTGACATGGAGGGTGAAATGAAAGTGGGCGCCATCGTATTGGCAAACTGAAAGCCTTGGCTATATCGGGTGCTGGCAGAGGTGTTGGAGAATGGGTAGAACACGTGCACAGCGCTGGAGGGAATACACACTGGTACAGTCGTTTGAAGAACCATTTGGCAGCTCCCATTTGAAAAACAATGTGGCTGCTATGATTCAGTAGTCCCACTTCTTGGTGGTGACGGTGCTGCGAAAACAGAAACAGTTTCGTAAAGAGATATGAGGTATGGAGAACAAGAATGTGTGTGTGTGTGTGTGTGTGTGTGTGTGTGTGTGTGAGAGAGAGAGAGAGAGAGAGAGAGAGAGAGAGAAGCACAATACTAGTAGCTGCCTCCCCTGCTGTGTTCGATGCAGGGAACTGCATTTCCCAGAAGTGCCCAAGGATTTCTGGGCAGACCTGTCTAATGGGAGGCCTGGGGAGTTGAGGGGAACCAGAGGACGGGAAAGAGAAGAAACAGGCTTTTCATCCCTTCTCTCCCAGCTTCCAGAGCTGCCCCTCCATGTTCCTACCCCCCGGGCCCTTGGCTTCTGAGCTCAGGGCTTCGCTCTCACCCCGGTGCCACAGATGGGAGGAGCAGCGGCTTCCTGCTGCTCTATCCTCCTTCCTACCTGGCTTCTCAGGTCTTTCATCGCCAACGTCCTGCGTTAGCTCGTCCTGTATCAAGCACCTAGGCGGGTGTTCTCTTCCCCACTGAACACTGCCTGAGCGCTGTGGCAGCCTATGTAAGAGGTAAATGTTCATCACTCAAGAACTGGTACAAATTCTGTGCGATGTTTCCTTAATGTGATGTAAATCTCTGCGTACCAATCTAGGTGGCAGACATAATATGGATGGGGAAAGGGAGAAATGGAACTGTATGTACTAATACTTTGATTTATGTTGATTAAAAAACAAAAGCAACTTGTTCCTTGTCGTTGTTTTGTTTCAGTTTTATATTTCTTCTTCCTTTAGCTTTGGGTGATTGCATAATTCTAGGAATCTGTCCATCTAACTAGATGGTTGAATTTGTTTCTATATAAATGTTCATAGTCGTGTCTAATTCTAAGGTATTGTAGTCTCTTATCTGGACTTCTGCTGTGTCTGTTGTAATTTCTCCTCTTTCATTTGTGATGCTATCTATTTGGGTTTTCTTCTTTTCTGCTGTGAGCCTTTCTAGAGGTCTGTCTACTTTGTGTATTTTTTCTAAGAACCAGCTTTTAGTTTCATTGAACTTTTGAGCTATTTTATTTACTTCTGCTTTAATTTTTATTATTTCTTTTCTTCTCCTGACTTTTTTTAGTTGTTCTTTTTCTAGTTCCTCAAGATGGGAGATTAGGTTGTTTCTTTGGGTTCTTTCTTCCTCAGCATCACTGAGTATCAGAGAAATGCAAATCAAAGCCACAAGATATCACCTTAAGCCAGTGAGAATGGCCACTCCCAAAGGAACTAGAATTAGTAGCTGCTGGCTGGATGTTGTGGAAAAGGAATCCTCATATACTGCTGGTCGGGATGCAAACTGGTCCAGCCACTGTGGAAAGTTGTTTGGAAGTTCTTCAAAACTCTAAAAATGGATCTACCATATGATTCCATGATTCCACTCCTCAGAATCTGCTGAAAGGACACGGAAATACTAATTCAAAAGGAAACCAGCACTCCTACGTTTATTGCAGCACTGCTTACAATTATCAAGATATGGAAACAACCTAAAACAAGATGTAACATCTTCTCAATCCACTCATTTGTTTTAGGTTCTTTCTATAACTTAGTGATATATGACATATATATACTCAAAAAAAGATAAGCTCATGCCATTTGCAGCAACATGGATGAAACTGGAAGGGATTGTGCTATATTAAATAAACCAGAAGGAAAAAGATAAAATATGGAATGGTTTCATTTATACACAGAATATAGAAAAAACAAACAAAGGGTCAGGAAAAAGAAAAATCTTGCAGACTGATGATAGATCTGAGGCACACAGCAGGGGAGAAGGACGAGAGAAAAAAACGGGAAAGAAGAGCACGTGGGATTATGGTGCTATGGAGGTGGGAGAACTATGGGTACTATACCTGAGGGGGCATTCAAAAGTCATCAAAAATTAGCAACAATGTAAGAGAACAAATTAAATTTCAAAAAAAGCAATTCTATATATTTTCTATGCTCTTGATAGGTAGATAGATGGATAGATAGATAGATAGATAGATAGATAGATAGATAGATAGATAGATAGATAGATAGATAGATGATATACACATGATATAAAATTTTGTCCATCACTCATGATGCAGTAGAGATACCCAGGAAAATCCATAGCAGTTGACTGCAATAATCCCATTGTAGAGACACTGGAGAGAGAGGCAGGGATAGCAGGCTAGAAGAACTTTAGCTGTAACCATGTTTCTTTAAGGAAAGATTTTTCATGTATTATTTATGTCAGCAAAAATTCACTTTAAGGTGAACAGCAAAACGAAGGAAAAATTCCATTAAACTACATTTTCTGCCTGTGAAATGCCAGAAACCAGTGTGTCTTTACTGTGACCAATGTGGGAAGCCCAGGGAGAGAGGCAGGACTTCACACCAGCCCCTTCCAGGCTGCAACGGTTCCTCCCCTGAGGCTGGCGTGAGAATCAGGTGAATGAACATACATCAAGTGCCAGATTTGGGTCAACTCGGAGCGAGAGCTTTGTAAGTGTGGGCTGCTGCTGTTCCCCACTTCCCCTCTGGGCCACGTTGGTCTTTTCTACCTCAAAAATGCACCAATCTCTTTTGGTTCCTTCTTCCCACTGTCTGTTCTTCCCTCTTGAGCATGCGTCAATCAGTGAGCACGTATATCAACCATGGAGAGAAGCCACCCTTGTCCCTGTCAGCAGCTCCCCACAAGAGCGTGCACCCTCCTGGTCTTCGGGACACGCATCATCATCTGTATCACGTGTGTGGTTTTTTAAGGCTTTCCTATTTATTCTTTTTCTCCCCAATTCACAGTATGCAAACTGCACAAAGGCAGGGACGGAAGGTCGTGTTCACTGCGATTAACCCCGTGCCAAGTGGAGTTCCTGGCACCAGGCAGAGGGAAGTAACAGTAATCGCTACCAGCCTAGTGATAGCGACTGCTTCTTGCACACTTCCCCTGTGCCACGCGGCTTTACTTGTTTCGCATCCATGGACTCACTCAGATATTTCAAGGCCATTCTGACCGGATGGTGATCTTGCTGCCGTTTTACAGATGAGGCTACGAAGGCCTAA
Organism: Uropsilus gracilis; assembly: GCA_004024945.1. Classification (NCBI taxonomy): domain Eukaryota; kingdom Metazoa; phylum Chordata; class Mammalia; order Eulipotyphla; family Talpidae; genus Uropsilus; species Uropsilus gracilis. The sequence goes on along the minus strand of PVHY01029539.1, from coordinate 6,989 downwards.
GAGAGATGGAGAAACTTGACCTAGACCCACAGCTGGAAAGTGTCGCGACTGGGCTTCCGCCCTGCTCGTCAGACTTTCTCAAACGATGAGTCTACTCCTGTTGCCCTGTACTCCGAGCGATCCCGCAAATGATAGAGCTTTTTCAGAGTAACACTAACCAATCAGTGTGTCCAGGAGTCCGTCATCCTGAGTCAGCTCTTTTCCATGGAGAGGCAGCAAGTTACCTTTGTGACAAGGCTGAAGGCTGAGCTCAAGTGCTGACCAGGACGCCCTGGCAGAGAGGTGGACGCCACGCCTGGGTCTGCAGCGGGCACTGTCTGCCAAGCCCGGTTACAGCCAGACTCCCTGAAAAGGATTCTGGGAGCAGTGGTGGGCTGGCCACGCCAAGATGGTGCCAGCGAGTCAGAGAAAGCAGCCTCTGCCTCAGGCAAGGGAACCTCTGGAGGTGAGATCTTCCTGGAAGCCACACCTCGCCGAGCCTGTGGGGTGGAGCTGTCCAGTCGCCAGCCAGCTGGGCCTCCGTGTCTGCAGAGGTCAAGGGGGGAGCAGCTCTAGCAGGAGGCAGCTGCAGGGTGCTTTTGTGCTCTCGGCCCACCCAGGCTCCCAGGGTGTCAGGAGTCACGTGTGCAATGAAGAAGAAATGAGATGGAGGAGACGGACAGCGATGTGTGAGGCCAGCCTGCAGCACGGGGGCCCGGGAGGCACGCCCAGGTCCCACTTTAGTGAAGCTGTGAAGCCCCTTCTATGCCCCAGCCAGGAGATGTCACAGTGACGTCACGAGGAAGGAGCAGAGCACACGTGACACGCAGCAGGGAGGACGCGGGGATGGTGATGACAGGAGGATGTACCTGTGGGGGCAACAGTCGTCGCTAATAGGTCCTGTGTCTCTTGGGACCTTCCGCAGAGGTCAGGAAGCCGGGTGACAGGGGAGAGACGTGCTGTGGCCCACCCTCTTGTGTGCCCGAGGGGGCTGGAGAGACAGGAGCTGTTCCTCTGAGCTGAAGCTCCATCTCTCCACCAGCTTCCACGCGCCACAGCAGGGGGCTTCAGGGAAATTTTTTCTTTCTTCTCTCAACAGACTTGGAGTTTCCGTCAACACTCATTTGTTCAATGACGATGTCTCAGGCTCCAGCTCTGCTGAGGAGTTAAGTACTATTTTAATTCCATCTTATAGATTAGAAAAAGGAGACTGAGACGCGAATGTGCCCACGTTAGGCTTGGCGCTGTTGGGCTGAACTCGGGTCTGCCTGCTCCCCAGCCCCCTGAACTTCTTCTGAACTAACCACCATTACTTCCTCCTCGCTGTGATGGGAATCAACCCGTGAGATCCTGGGCCGTGCCCCCTAGTAAATTCTCAGGAAATGCTAGTGCAGGTCAGTCTACATAAGATGTGCTTGTCCATCGTGATGGCTATTCTTATGTGTCAGCGGGGTAAGCCTAGAACCCAGATACCTGGTATCTGGATGTTGCCATGAGGACATCTTGAGTAAAGCAGACTGTCTCCCCAGGGTGGGTGAGCCTCATCTCATCTAGAGCAGGTCTTAGTTGGAAGAGGTTGACCTGCCCCAAGGAAACAGAAGTTCCGCATCTAGACCCTCAGCCTTGCAACATTAGTGCTTCCCTGGCTTACTCTGCAGACTTTGGACTAACCACTCTCTGTCTCTCTCACTCTCTCTTTCTCTCTCTCTATCTCTCTCTAGGAGGTAAGTACTATTTTTAATTCCATCTTATAGATTAGAAAAAAGAGACTGGGAAGCGAATGTGCCCACGTTAGGCATACACACACACACACACACACACACCACTACTGCCACTACTCGTTGTCTCTCTGCAGAAACTAAACTATTTATAGAAAGATAGATAGAGGCCAGGCATGGAGGCACATGTTTGTAATCCCAGCACTGGGAGGCTGAGGCCAGGGATCGCTTGAGTCTGCGGGTTTGAGGCTATATCAGGCAACATAGTGAGACCTAGTCTAGAAAGATAGAGCAAAAGCTACCAGGATAGAGATGGAGATAGATACATAATGGCTCTAATCAGATGAACAGAAGACAGGAAGTTAGTGAGGTTGGCATTGACATATACTAAAGGCAAAGGGTACAAACTGCCTACAATCTAGGAACCCAGCTCCTAAGAAACAATAAAGTCCGTAGCTGTCACCTCCTAACATCTCCGCTTGCGTGAAAAGAAGTTACTTTTTCCCAGGTGGTTAGAAGTTAAAGGTTAATCATAGTTCTTTGTCTTCTTCTCTACACCTGCTTCCTGTGCATAAAATGAAGACCCGGAGACACTTTCCAGACAAACGCAGGTGTGACAATGGAAGATGGAAGCTAAAGTCCCACCTCTAGGCCAGATGGGGCTTGCCAACGGCTTTGGGGTTGCTGAGGAAGCGTTGCTTTCTGGGAGCCAGAAATCCCACAGGCCAGTCACAAAGTCCCCAGTCCTGGAGGCTGAGCCGCGCACCCCTCTCCCACAGCCCCAGCATTAGGGTCTTTTCAACTCCACAGTAGTGGTGACAATTACTCTGCGGGTTCTGGCATAGATCCATGAAGTCCTGCATGTGACAGTCTTTAGCGAGCAACAACTTCTCACTTTCAGAAGGAGCCATGCGGCTCTGAGCAAAGAAAAGTTTCTTCCCAGCTGTGTCAGAACAGGGTCAGCCCTGGGCTTACTCCAGACTCGGCCCGGGATGGTTTGTGGTCAATACCACGTGCCTTGTGGCCGCTGAGAGAAAGGATGCTGATCTGAGCAAAACCAGCCCTCAATAGAGGAGCCACAGCAGCCGCCAACGCTCAGTCTCCCTTCCCCTCCCTGACAACCTTGGGAGTAGGAAGTCTGGGGCTATGATGGCCCCGCACCAGTGAGGAGGCTAGCAGGCCTCCAACCCTTCTGGCTCAACAGTCAGGGCCTGTCTCCCCAGATGACTAGGTAAGGTCAACAGTCAGAACTTGACCTTCCCGTTCAGGCCTAGAAGAGCTCACCAGCTTAGCAATACATCCAAGGCCTCTAATCTGGCGGAAGATCTGGTAGACCAGCGAAGGCTAGAAAGAGAAATTAATCTGACAAAACAGGGACTGCATCAGCAAGATTCTAATCAAAGAATCTGCTGCCTGCAGAGCTGAGAATCATTCATCAAATGTCTCCTGGAACTCAGATTTGATGTATCACTTTCCTCATTATCTGTCTTAGGGTTTGAGGGGAGGGAAATGCGTTTTCATGACTGAACTGGCCGCTAACTCACTCCGAGACGTTAAGCAAATCTTTATTATCTCTGAGTTCTCTTCTACAGCAAAACAAAGTAGTACGAAATAAGCTCCTTAACCCCAGGCACCAGCCATAAGGGTCATGACCATCACCTTTAACCTATTATCACTTATTATGGGGGTGTGTTTATCTGAAAGATAAATCCTTGACATCTCACATACGTTATTTATTTATTTATTTATTTATGTGTTTTTAAAAGGACACCTGTACGCACGTGTTTATTGCAGCTCTGTGGCCAAGATATGGAAAGGACCCAAATGCCCCAAAACTGATGAATGGCTGAAAAAAAAAAATGATCTATGTACATGATGGAATATGATGCTTCAATCAAGGAGGACAAACATGTGTCATTTGTAGCAACATGGATGGAGCCAGAAAGACTCATATTAGCAGAAATAAGCTAGAAAGAAAAAGAAAAATAGAAGATGGTCTCACTTGTATCACATGTGTAATTTATAATGAATATAGTTATTAAGAGTTTCTGAAGTCTCACAGGTCACCCCAACCACCCTCTAGAAGCATTCCTCACAACATCTGGGGAGCTCCTCTTCATCCTACCAGTGAAAACCCTGAGCCAGTGCAGATTCGTCAGCTTCCAGGAAAGCCTACCTGATCCCCAACATCAGATAACACCCCCCATTGCACAACCCTCCAGGGGCATTCACGGCACAGTCCTGCCCCACAGGGAAGTCTGTCTTCTCTTCAGAAGCAGGGACTGAACCCACTGGCTGTGGAGCCAGACGAGAAAGTTCCAACCCAATGCTGGCGCTGCTACTATGTTGGTGCGGTCACCTAGTTAATTACTGTTGCCGCAGACCTCCAGGATTCACCCGCAGAACCACGCTCGTCTTCCTGCAGCGAATAGAATCAGTAACAATCAGCAGTTAGAACTGGTTGGGGTGAGAGAGGCAGAAGGGACTTGGATGTCAGCCCAGAAGTGTCCAGGTCCAGGGAAGAAATTGTCTGCCGGGACACAGGAGTGCATCTGCAAGAAGCCGCGCCATTCACGTTGCTCGGTGGGATGGTGATGACCACCACTAAGTGCACACGATCAGAAGTGTGGTTGCACCTCAGCCTCACGGCCGTGATTATCCCCGCTCTACAGGTGAGGAAACTGAGGCTCGGAGAGACCACGGCTCTTCTCCAACTAGAAGTGGTCAAGCGGGGCACCAGAACCAGCTTCTCATCCCCAGCAGCACCTCCTGAACCTGCTGGCCCAGCCCCACGGTCACAAGGCTCCCACTCTGTCTCCCATCCCGTGACCAACGGAACCCGACTCCTGATAAGACCCTCGTAGCGTGTTTGAGTTGTTCCCCTTCTTATCTTCCCGCTCTGGCCCTTCCTGCCCGCATCACCAGATTAAAGCCTCCAGCGGCTGCAGGAAACCCGTGTTCCTCTCCCTACCAAGGGATGACAGGGGCTGAAGGCAACCACTGCCGCAAAGCACCGGTGAACCTGGTGGCTCCGAAGCTGAGTTCCACCGCCGGCCTCGAGGAGAGAGCATCTGGGTGGCCAGGTCAGTCTCATTTTATTGGCCAACCGCTTCCTGCGGGAAGAGTCCTTTGAGTAAGGCCGGACTTGGGAAACTTTTGGAACGACGGGTGTGGAGTTTCGAGAGTCAGGCTTCCCCCTGGCCATGCCGCTAAGAGCTGTCTCTGGGTCTCAGCCGCCTCCCTGGAGATACGGAAATGCCCAGCCTGCCTGCCAGTGGAGTGATCTGTGACAAGATGTGAGCACATTTACACAGGAATGAGGGGTACATGGCACAAGGCTGCAGTGTTCTGGTTGCAAGCATCGGAAGCCGACTCTTCTCCCTTCTTCCCTCCCACGGATCCTGGCTTCCAGCAGCGTTGGTCATCGCTACTCTTGTTTTCACTTCGCCTTCTTGCCCTCCAAGATGCCATCTCCTCCCTCTCCATTGGTGCCAATGATAAGGGGTCTTTGGGTCTAGTCCAGCTGATTATTGTCTCTGATCCAAGAGCTGAAACTGCTGATCCACCATCATCTGGAGGAGCCACCATGGCAAAGAGACCTGTATTTGTGCTTGCTTACATCCTCTTCATCCATGTTCTCCTCCCTGACTGCTTGGAGATCTCTGGGACAAGCGAGAGCTGAATGGAATGACTCTGTGATGAGACAGCACCCAAGAGTGACAACTGAAGGCCGTGGCCTTGCTCTGCTCTGGGCCAGCCTAGGCTCCAGTAGCATCTGGCCCACAAATGGAATAAATGACAGACAAGCCTGAGGCTGGAGCAGAAAGTCAGATAGATGTGACTCTGAACGAAACCTTCCTCAGCAAGAGCCAGAACATTCACACCCAGAACAAGAGGAATCAGAACAGAACGTTTCCTACCCCCATGGAGAGGTTCCCGGGGCATGTGGCAGGGAGCCGGGGATTGTAGACTCCTCAGCAAGCAAATTCAAGGGCATCAGGTCTTTAGCTGCAGGCGGGGGACGCTGGGCTAAGGTTCACCTGCCCCAGGTGGGCAGTGATTACAGATCTGACAATAAATAAGCACGTTAATCTGGTGGAGCTTAACTCTGAGCTTTGAAATGTAATTCTTTGTGCCTCCTGCCACAAATCTTTACCCCTTCTCCCCCCGCCATGGAAATGAAGCTTACCATCTTCCACAAACCTGATTTCTAGATGTTTTTCATGCATCATGTAACTATTGCGCCTGTGAAGTCTAAATCGGTATGATGTTCCTGCAAGAAAGGAACACGCCTGGATGGACTTCATCGGGATGAAACTCACATGACAGATGGTGCCCTTTTGAAGTGAGATCCTTCTGGGTTTTAGCATCTAATTTGAACTGTGAAAATTCAGTCTTGCCACAAAGTCTGTGAAGGACACGGGTAAGAGCAGACATCAGGGCCAGCTTGAAGCCTGGATGTCAGAAGCCCTCGCTAGAGAGACCCGGGGTCTGCTTTCCAGACCTCAGTGGGTATCGGAATCTTTAGGAGACTCATCATGTGCAGACTCCCAGCTACCCAAACTGGGGGTTACCTCTGGGTGAATCCAGGGTGCTGCACCCCTAGTCTGCTCCCAGGTCACTGAGGGCAGACCCTTGCTAGCCCTTAAGGCCGCCATCCTTTCACTTGTGAGCACAGATTCCCCAGAACCACTAAAGCTGGGAGGCCCAGCTCTTGCCCAGGGCTCAGTCGGAGGTCATGGGTGTCACCTCTCCCCAAGAGTTGTATCTCGGACCCTGTGACTAAGAACCCCCTCCCCCCGCACACAACTAACCCCAGGTATTTCAGGTCCTGGCCTCCTTCTCAAAAGCTGGCTCACAATGCTGTACATTTACATGGAGAGGAAACAGAAGACAAAGAAGGAAGAAGATGACCCAGCCACCTCTGGCAGCCCAGATGGGCATGTGGGGGAGAGGCCTGACCTTCACACCCCTCTGCCGGGAGCTGTTCCCCTAAGCATCTCTGAGACACAGCCCTTCCTTCCAGACGAGCTCGGAAAGAACAGGTGCTGCTGCTTCATGCAACACCCAGGTTCAGCCTTGCTCCTTTGCACTAATTCCAGTGATAACTGCTATGTTTCAGGGTCTGTCTCCCCAGCTAGATGGTGGCTTCGGTTCTGTACACACAGTGACGCCCAGCACTTCACACCGGGCCCAGCACAGGGCAGAAAATCAGCAAATATATGTGGGATGGATAGATGGATGGATGGATGGATGGATGGATGGATGGATGGATGGATGGATGGATGGATG
>PVHY01029538.1:0-14205 GCA_004024945.1 Uropsilus gracilis | reverse complement strand
AGGAAGGAAGGAAGGAAGGAAGGAAGGAAGGAAGGGGGAGGGTGGGTGTGAGGGTACTGAGCCAACATGGGCGCATCTGTACCATGTGCAATTAGTTTTCAAGCACAAATAAAAATAAGAGCCACATCAGGCCGCCGTTAAGCAGCTTAGTGGATGTAGGAGTCCAAACAGCATGTAACCAGGCCACGGCCAGGGCTCCCGGGGGAGGACGGCCCTAGGGTGGCCGCTGTCTTTTCCTGATCCATGTGCACAAGGCCTTCCAAGCGCTGTCTCAGGGCCTGGGAGGAGAGGGCCAGGGCTCGCAGCTGGCCAGGGCAGGGCGGCCTCTCAGACGAAGGCTTTCTTAATAAAGGCCCCGGTTTGACTCATCTCCCGACACGGCTTTCCTGCGCAGCGGAAACCTCGGGGTCGTCTTAAATCCCAGGCATGATTCTGGATTCTTTTAAAAACACCCATTAAAATTACGTAACATCTATGCTCTAGGTCCCACAAAGCACAATGCGCCCCAAACCCCTAGGGCGTGTTCACAGACTTGTACTTGCCCCCCCCCAGCGTCTTCTGCTTGTCCTCGTTTGCAGTTTCTTCCCTATTACTGATGATTTAGACACTTGTTATGCAAACGACATCTACAGAGACCCATTCCCTGAAATGCTTACATGTGTCTTTTAAGTCCTCTTCATCTGAAACATAAATCCAGATCCTCCGCCTCTCAGGGCTAGAGCTGGCAGCACCCGCCGCAGGAAGGGAAAAGCCCCCCAAGCAGGCTCCCAGCCACCTACCCCACTGAGAACAGCCTGGATCTCTTGCCCATGGGGGGAGGGGCAGTCCCCTGTTCTCTGACCCCTCAGGGCTGGGGGTCAGGCCGTCACAGAGCAGACTCGGTGCCTTGGGCCCTGACTCAGTTTCCACCCCACAGGACCTGCCTTCTCCACTTCCTGGGGTGTCCCAGGTGCTGGACTAAAGGGAACACCCCTGTCCTCCCTGCTTCATGCAGAGGAACCCCTCAAATTGGAAGCACCTGAGAGGAGTGTGGGGGCCATCAGCCGGGCTGGATCCCTGCCCAGAAGCTCCTCAAGGCTCTCACCATCCTGCCAGGGACCAGGCACCCCCAGCCTCCATGCAGCCCATCCCCCCGTGTTCAAGGGAAACCCTGTTTCTCCCTCAAAGTTACACGATCAACATTAGCGATTTTGCCAGGGCTGGCAAAGCAAGGGTGACAGTTAATGACGATGATGACTATTATTATCACTTTATTTTCCTAATGAATGAACATTTATTCGGCGCTCACCGCAGCATGGGCCCCGTTGTAATCATTTCACAGTGACTCACTTCATCCTCGCTACACCTGGGAGGAAGGAAGGACCTTTATGGCATTTGTTTCCACTTCCTGGAGCGGCTCTGATTTAATTGCAAAATGAATATATGCTGGCTGGAGCCAACCGAACAGTACAGACGTGAAAGGAACAAGTTCTCTTTTTTTTAATTTTGAGACTAGATCTTGCTATGTTGTCCCGGGTAGTCCTGACCCGGGATCAGATCTGAGTAGTCCAGATCCCAGATCTGATCTGGGATCCTGCAGACTCAGGCGATCCCCAGCCTCAGCCTCCCAGGTAGTTGGGATTACAGGTGTTTGCCATCACGCCCAGCTATTTTTTTGAGACCCAGGGCGGGTCTCAAACTTGTGGACTCAAACAAATCCTAGCCTTGGCCTCCCTTCTTAGACTGGGAATAAAGGCACGTGCCACCACACCCAGCCTAGGAACAAGTTCTTATGCCTGCCGCTTCCCCTTCCCCACTTCAGCTCTACCTCTGCTCCCCTGATGCCACCAAGGCAGGCAGCTTTGCAGACACGGTCTGTCCTTCCATCAACACACACAAGCAGGTACCACCCCACGTGTGTGGACAAGAAAAATGCAGCTCAGAGAGGTTAAGGGACCAGCCCAAGGACACACAGCAGGCAAACAGAAGTGCTGATGCAAACATGACCCCCAAATTTAACCACAAAGCCTGTGACCTCACCTACCAGCCCCCACCAGCCACCTCGGCTTTCAAGAAAAGGAATTGAAGTCATCACAGTAGAAGCACACGCTGCTGGAGCACGGATCAAGTGCCTGGTCTTCATTGAGTCTTCCCCAGGGCACTGGGGGTGGGGTCTGTTATCAGCACACGCCCTCCGATTTCACAGCCCAGCACCTGAGGCTTCACAAGGGAAGTCACTGCATCAGGGCACACAGCTGTAAGCAGTTCCCGAGCCAGGACACGGGCTGGTGCCTTTTAGCAGCAAGTTGTTTGAGAAGGATTCGAGTTAGGGCAGGAAAGGATAGGCTTTGTCCTTAGCACGTGGGCAGGAGGGCTACACTCCCCATGGTGAACCCATACGAACCTCCATGAGTGTCAAACCAGCCACCTCAGGGTCTGTGCACAAGTAGGTCCTCCCACAACCCTGTACCACCCTGCCTGCTCCTCCTTCTGCTCTCAGTTCATGCAGCCCCTGGGGCCCTCAAGCATACTCCAGTGCTCCTGAAGCCATGTTCCTGAAGCCATGGCCAGGCATGTGGACGGAGACTTTATTCCTGAAGGCCAGCAGGGAATCTGGCGCACGACTGACAAGTAGCAAACGCATGATAGGTGAATGCAGTTGGGGTGTGAACGCAGGCAGGGTGTGAAGGGGGAGGGGTGACTAGGTCTGGATTTTGGCTATGTATTGGGGAATGGTGGGGAGTACGGTATGACAGGAGATAGGGGGCCCACCAGGATGACGCTAACCGGGAATCAGGAAGAACAGCTGAGTGCAGTTACATCCCAAAGTTCCAAATAACCATAGACACAGAAACTCAAAAGCAGAACCAAGCACCTCTACAGGCAACGCCCAGCATCAAGCACTAGGGGAAGTCGAAGGAAGACCTGTCACTGCCTGTCTTCTGGGAGCTGCATCAGGCCTAGACTCATGTCCTGGTGTCTGAGGGAGAGTCCCCACGTGCCCCCCACTCTGAGTTACCTGTCTGTAAAATGGGGCCATTAAAATCTAGAGAAGGAACTGAAAAAGGGGTTTTTAGGAGTAAAACAGGCGTAAGTGAAAAATAAGCGAATCTCCGTTTCTGGGCTTGACACAAGACAGGTGGTGAGAGAAATGTCTTTGCACAAAGAATAGACGAATAAGTGAGTGATTTCTTCCTTTCACATCATGCCGCGGGACGCAAGTTGAATGAGCCCAGATGGTATCTGCGGTCCTGATTAAAAATCTTCTCCAGAAAGCGTCCGTTTCCCACGGGGAGGGAGAGGTGGTGCCGCCAGCCCTCCCTCTGAATCAGGATCCCAGCAGCCGCAAGGCCCTCCTGCGGCATGGCCAGACATGTGGACAGAGATTGCACAGGCAGCCGTGGCAGGAGATGCTTGGGACAGCGAGTAAATGACGGGTCAGCCCATCCCCCAGCCCCAGGTGTTTCCCCAGGCGTTTGTGGGAAAACAATCCATGTGCCCTGGTCGGGGGAGCAGGCAACAGGCTGGCCCCTGGGGAAGAGTCCAGGCAATGTCCTCCCTCATGCATCTGTTGTCCACTAGGCAGGCCTTGTAAACTCTTTGAGACAGGTGACTTCCAGAGAGAGAGAGGCTGAGTTTCAAACAGGGTCCCCCAGCCTGCATCCAGTCCCACAGGGACCAGCTGTCCAGGGGCCCTGCCCTGTCTGTGTCCACCAGGGGAGGCTGTGGTGTTCTTGCCGCTCGGGGCTGGCATGAATTCTGAAGGAGGCTCCGTTGCTCCCGGTCACCCAAGAGAGCCAGCCAGAGCGGTGGTCTCAGCTGTTTGACACCAAGACTGGCCAGGTCACAGGTGGAGGGCAGGGGGGAACGAGAGTGTGTCCAATCAGTGAGGCGGTCCCGAGGAGCTGCCCCCAGTGTTGGCACAGCTGCCCCAGGGCAGGAGATTCAGGGCCCCCCAAGGAAAGCGATGGTCCCCAAAATGCTGACGCATTACCAGTATCTCAGGATGGATGGTGGAGCCTGTAATTGGAGGCTCCGTGCCTGGAGGTGTGTGGAGTCGGGGCTAGTTCAGAGAGTGGGCAGCATGAGGGACAGGACCCAGGGTCCCCTCAGCCACCAGGAGATCCCAGGCTACTAAGATCTGACTCTCCATTCCTGCTCCCTGCCCCTGTAGGGCACGTCAGGAAGCCCCCACTAGCAGTTGAGAGTCACCGTGTCTGCAGGTAGAAGTCACACATGCGGTTTGCGGCACCTGGCAGGCCACAGGAGCTAGGACACAGGGCACAGGCTGCAGGAGCATCCACCGAGCCTGCCCGGGAGCCCGGTCCAGGACAGCATTGCCAAAGGGCAGCCCTGCCCCGTGCCTCTGGACAAGTTCCTCGCCATTGGCCTCGGTTTCCCTCTACGTACCGAGAGGGATAGACACCCGTGTCTCGGGCTGTCCTCTCTGACCCGAGTCTACGCGAGAGCTTTCCACACCTTCTGGAAACCCTGACCTGCCTCATTATTTTCAGGAAGGAAGAGAAAAAAACCCTCCAGTGATTTCCTAGCAAGGCCAGCTTTCACCCAACTTGCTGATATTTTGAGGATTTTTGGTTCCTCGGGGCCTGGGTGGAATTATCTGGTGCTGACAAAATCTGGGAAACAGCCAAGGGCTTTAGGATTCACCTTATGTTTCAGCGCCGGATCAGCCCGTCACCTTGAAACAAAATCCAGTGCGCTCCCGGGAGGGGCACGTGGCTGGGAATCCTTAATGCACCTCGCAGACATTGGGAAGAAGAGCAGGCGAGCGCTGTAGCCCCGTGGCCCCTCCCACTGGCCACTGGCTGACCTTCTGTGGCCCAGGACCCACCCTGAGGTGCTGGGGTGCCTGGGTCCTTTGTCCTGACTCTGCACCCCACAAGGCAGACACAGCTGATAGCCTGAGTCCCTGCTACCCTATCCTCAGTCCTGAACGGCTGAGCCTGATCAGCCCCACCCACATAAGTGAGCAGAGGCCCTCCTGCCCCTGGAAGGGGTAACTCCTCATGAGGGGACAGGAAGGAGGTTCCTAGTCTCCAGGGGGCTAGGGAGCGGGGTGCGGGGTAACTGCCTAGGTTAGAGTGGTCCTTTTGGGGACAATGAAAACTTCTGGACGCAGCAATGTTACACAACTCTGTGGGTACACTAAAATCACTTTCTGGGGTACATTTTGTGGTTTGAGGATTATGTTTTAATATAAAAGTTGTTGAGCCAGTCAGAAGTGTGGTCCCTCCAAGGAGCCACTGTGGCCATGGCGAAGGTGCCAAGATATACCTTTCATCAGCTACTGGGGCCGCACACATCAAGATGATGAGGCAGATGCCTGGTGGCACCTCCAGGCTGGAAATATAAAAAGTCTGGTCTTCCTAAGTGTTGGTGAAGATGTGGGGTCACAAGGGCCCTTGTCACCATCGGTGGAGTGTCAGTTATAAGAGATGGTAAAGTTGGAAAATCTCACCAGTTAAAGGTAATTCCACTGTGAGGAGCAGGCTCAACACAATGCAGGCTGAGTGGAACAGGAGGTGTGCGTGGAAAGCCCACAGCGGCCTCACACACAAGGCCTCAACATGGAGACCCTGGAGCCATAGGTAGGAGAATAGATGAGACAGCATGCAGGGACCCCCAGAGTTGCTGATGGCCGTGATGACCCTGCAGCTGTAGCTCAGCTACCTCACAGGGAATGAAGAAAGCTTAGAGAACCTACAGCAAAATACTTTTGAAAAAACAAACTCAAGCTCAGCAAGGTGGCATGCGCCTGTAGTCCAAGCTCTGGGAGGCAAGAGGCCCAGCATCACTAGATTTTGTGGGTTCAAGACTACCCCAGGCAACATAGCGAGACCTGGTCTCAAAAAAGCAGCTGGGTGCGGTGGCAGGTGCCTGTAATCTCAGCTACCTGGGAGGCTGAAGCTGGGGATCACTCTGTGGGATTGGGACTACCCCGGGCAACATAGCGAGACTAGTTTCAAAAAAAAAAAAAAAAGGACAAAGACTCCTAACTTCTACTTAGGCAAGAAGTCACCAAGAACATTGCCTCACCTTTCAAAGAACAAAGATGACAGGTCAGATGGGAAGTTAATTCATGGCTTGTCTTCAACTCATTAGCGAGCACAGGTGGCAGGGCACAAATAAACTCGCCACCTCAGAGAAGGCAGCTGCCTCCAAGCAGAGAGAGGCATGAGCACTGCTGGCCCCAGATACTTGAGAAGGGAACAGTGAAGGATTTTCCAAATGCAACGACATTATCCAAGTCACAGATGCAAGCAATTCAGAGAACAGGAAACAGGTAAAACAGATACCAGATAAAACAGGTAAAACAGAAACGAGATAAAAGGGGGGAGGGACATTATCCACATTATCCACTCCCTGGTCACGACACGCGGACAAGTTTCTTTTAGGGAACTGTCTCTCCACATTCCCATCTGTGAGCTCGATAGGGTTTAGTTCACCTCTCTCAAAAGGGGGGGCAGGGGACCCTTCCTGGCCAATCAGAGCCCTGTATCCCTGGGTCAGCATAATCAACCCAGGAATGGTAATAATGGTAGGACTGAAAATATTTATTATGTGCCATTACCATTTTAATGGGTAGAAGACATGTAAATTACTAGATGATAGATGGAAGCACGGATAAGCAGAAATGGGTGAATTATGGACAAATCACAGATAAGTGAGTGATCAATGGCTAGATGAATCAATGCACAGATGGATGGATGAATATAAAGGCAAACGGGTAGATAAATAATATGCAGAGAGGTAGGTAAAGGGATGCAAGGATAGATGGAAGTACATGTGGAATGTTCACTAGACAAGGTCATATTCTGGGCCATGGAACAAACCTAAACAAATTTAAAAAAACAGAAAACCAAACACTAGAAGTTAAACAATCAGATCACTCAGGGGTCAAAGGGAAAATCACAAGAGCAACCCAAAAATCTTCCAAGTTAAATGAAAACACATTAGAATTCGTAAGATGCAGCTACAGCAGTACCTAGAAGAAAACGCATAGCGTTCAATAAAATAATCGCATTAGGGTCTAGCATAGGAGGAAATACTTACTTAAGAAAATAAGAAAAACTCTCAAATTAAGCTTCCACCCTAAGAAATTATAAAAATAAAAGCAAATTAAACCCAAAGTAAGCAGAATAAATTAAGTAATAAAGAGTCAAAATCAAGAATGGAAAAATAATAGAGAAAATTGGTGAAACAAACAACCAAATCAGCAAAAATGATTAAGTCTATAGACCAGCAATTAGCAAGCTTTTTCTGGAAAGGGCTAGATAGTAAATATTTCCATTTTCTGAACACACATAGTTCCTCTGTGCTTTGTTTAAAAACTTTTAACACAGGGTCATGGGCTAGATTTGGCTTCAAGTCATAATTTGTTGCTCTAGACAAACTGATCAAGAAAAGAAAAAAAAAGATAATTTACAAATAAGAAAGTACTATGGGTAACTCTATGTCCATAAATGTGACTACCTAGATAACACGGACTAATTCCTTAAAAGACACAAACTGTTCGAGTTCACTCAAGAAGAAATAAATAACAGGAATAATCCTGTCATAATCCAAGTACATTCTATCAAACAGATATGGAAAAAACAATAACACTAACTCTATACAAACTCCTAGAGAGGAGGAATCCCAAGATAAATGTTACGAGGCTAATATTTATCCTGGTTCCCCAATCTACACAAAGACATTGCAAGAAAGAAAACTAAAGACCAATATCCCTCAGGAACAAGGAGGCAAAAAGTCATACAAAATGCTAGGACTAAAATTCAACAGTAAGATTAATTCAACATTTGAAATGGATCCATTTATTCAACATATTAAGAAAATTAAAAAATCAGATGATCGTCTCTATAGATGCAAAAAAATGCCTCATAACATTCAAAATTGACTCATGAAAAAAGTCTCTCTGCCAAACAAGGATAGAAGAAAACTTCCTCTACCAGATAAAGGACACGTGCGAAAACCTACCGCTCACATCTCACTATAAGGTGCAAGAATTATTGATTTCCCCCTGAGACCAAGAAGAAGGCAGAGACACCCATCCTGATCACCCCCTTGCAACATCGTACTGGCAATCGTAACCGGTGCAGTCAGGCAAGGAAGGGAGTCAAAGGCATAGATTGGAATGGAAGAAATAAAACTGTCCATTCACAGATAACATTCCAAAGAACTACAGAAAGGCTGTTGGAACTAGTGAGTGAGTGAAAACAAGGTCACAGCGGACATGTCTAAAATACACAAACGTCAGTAGTTTTCAACACCAGCAATAATCAACTGGCAACTGAAATCAAAAGGCAAACGAACAATAGACACAAAATCCAGCTTGGGAAGATCCGGGTGTGGGGTGATGAGGTGGATCGGAGAAGTCAGTGCAACTTCACTGGCATGGTAGCTCCTGGCTAGGATGGTGGGCTCACCACTGTCAGGGTTCACAACAGACACAGCAGCAGGTTAGCAAGTAGATAAGAGGGAGACAGACCCCCTAGACTCTAGCCGAGACCACAGTTTACAGGGGGTTGGGATTTGGAGGAGCTAAGGGGCGAAGGGGCCATGTCTCCTGCCCACTAAAGTGAACCAGGCCATGGTGAAGGTTCTTTGCATGTGGTTTGGGGGGAGTGGATTCTACACCCCCTCTTACCTGTGGCCTGGCCCCTCTGCCTATGTGCAGTGGAGATGCCCATGGATAGATGGCAGGACTTCTGCCATGCCAAGGTCATGGGGGTCAGTCAAGCATCCCCTCTCCTACATGGGCCCGCTCTTACACACACTGCTGCAGGTCTCCACCAGCATGTGGTCTCTCCTCCACGAGGTGGTTCCTTCTCTCCCTGCTGTCACTCACAGCCCAATCAGTGGGGTTCGTGTGCCAACCAGCAGGCACTCTGCCTCTATCAAGGTCACCAATGTCAGCCCCATTGCCAAGTGCAGTGGTCACTGCTGCGCAAAGGACTGACTCCCTTTCATCCTTCCCTCAGACTCAAGAGAAGCCCTCCTGACCCTCGCCACCCCTGGTCACACGCTGCCACACCCTTTTCTGTACCTGAAGCTCACAGAAGCTGCCTTGTTCCTCAGTGTTCTAGTTTGTTCTATGCCTTCCACCTTGAAGGTCTGCCCCAGCGGTCAGGGCCCTGATCTCACGCTGCCCGGTGGACAGGGCGCCTTTCTAAGCACCCAGCTATGAATGGACCAAGTATGATGGTCGAAGCCACAGCTTGATGACTTCCACAGACAGGGGTATCGTCACCACCACGAATGGACGAGACCACCACGAATGGACGCATCCAAAGATACAGACTGGAATTTACCAGTAGCATTTTACCAGCAGGAATCTCAAATGGGGAAACTGAGGCTCAGAGAGGCAAGGGAGTGATGGAACATCACAGGGCAGCAGAGGTGGCATCAGAGACAAATGCCACCTGCATTGCCTCCCACTGCTGGGAAGCCACCCGCCCTGCCCACGGGGTCCCTTCTCCAGGGGTTCAGGGGTGAGACCCTGGCCTGGCTGGCCCAGCGGCCAAGCTGCCTGGCCCACTTTTCTGGGGCGTATTTCTCTTTGCTCCTTGGCAGAGCTGCACCAGAGCACTGCCCCGCGCGGGGCCTGGCCCCCCGGAGGTGCCCTTCGCAGGCAGCAACGGCCAATGAACTGGGCCATCATAACTCACTCTCGCCTGTAAACTTCTTGAGCCGAGTTTGACGCATTCAGCAGGATTTAAAATGGGTGATCAGCAAGACTTGTTAGCACTAATGGGAGAGGGTTTATTGCCCTGTTCTCCTCCTCCTGAATGGCACAGGCGGGAATAATCACAGCCGCTCTGGAAGGTTCCCGCAGCTGCATTAACCAGGCAGTGGGCCTCCAGGGGCTGCTGGCAGCCAGGCCGGGAATGAAGCAGCACTCAGGACCTGGAGAGCGAGGCCCGGGCGAGCTCCGGCTGGAAAGGAAGCCCACGTGGACGGCTCAGGACACTCGGTTTCAGGATGGGCGTAGACGTGCACGAATAATCCAGTGTTGTGCTTAAGTGCGAGCACAGGTGTGCTGCTCTCTTAAACGTGAGTCACCACATCCGGGGATCAGAGTCCCCCTTGCCCCTCTTCTTCCTTCCTGGGGGGAAGGAAACTCGCTTTCTTGGAGGACCTGCTTTGCACGGGACCCTGGCCAGGTGCTTTCAACATGCCATCTGCCCTGCCCTTGCCAGTGACCCTGAGGGGGTCAGAGCACTTAACCACTTAAACACGGTGTCAGATGCCAGCCGGAGATCGGGACATGGCCCACCTTTGCCCTGAGTCTGAGAGACACTGTCAGTTGACGTGCACAGTGGGCACTGCCACCAGCTTGACACGTTTTATACATCTTTGGATCCTGAGGCTAACTGTGGCCTGGGGCACATAATGCACATAGTAGGTGCTCATACATAGAGGCCACATGGGAGAAAAGTCAGTAGCATGGCAGAAGCACCCCAGGACATGGGGACACAGACAGATGCCAGGAAATATGCTTGTGTCCTGGAGAAAGCCTCACCGGAAGCCATCGTGCCCTGGAATTCTCGGTTCCATGGACTAATACATTAGCCCACCCCCACCCTGCTTGGGAGGTTTGAAAAAGAAAAACATGTCATTTGCAGCAACATGGATGGAGCTAGCAGGAATCATGTGAGCGGAAATAAGTCAGAAAGAAAAGGATAAATACTGGATGGTTTCACGTACATGAGGGATACAGGGAAAACGGACAAGGGGCTAAGAATAATTTAAACCCAAATGTCCCAAGAGATGAATGGGTGAAAAAAAGATGTGATCTATATACAACAATGGAATATTACTTGTCAATTTAAAAATGACAAATTTGATGAATTTATGATAACATGGATGCACCTAGAAGGAATCATATTAGCAGAAACAAGCCAGAAAGAAAAAGACAGAAACCAGATGGTCTCACTAATGTGTGGGATGTAGGAAAAACAAGCAAAAGGCCAGGAGGAAAAGTCCAAACAAGCTAACAATCAAACTAAAGTACACAATTGGGGCAGGGAGGGGGGGAGTGTGAGGTATAGGTCAGGGAGGGAAGGTGGTGGGTGATCCCCGGGGGAATACAAAGATGTGAAATATATATATATATATTATATATATAAGTATATATATATTATAAGTATATATATTATATATATATAATTTTTTAAAAAAAGAATAATTTAAAACTGTCAACAGAACTGAAGCACAGAGCAAGAGAGGGGGAGGAGGGAAAAACCAGGGGAGGGATGAGCACAAGAGATTAAGATGGTTCACAGGTGATAAGGTGGTGGGAGAACCTCAGGGTAGACAATGATGTAATATATATATGTACAATCAACTAAAAGTCATAAAAAAATAAAGACGTTTAAACTGGCCTTTCTGTCATCTGCACGGAGTTTTGGCAGCTAGTCCCGAGCCGGGCAGCTCCAGCCAGTTCCATTCACCTTCCTACAGCACGCTCCCTCCCCCTGAACCTCCGTCTTCCTGCGGTCAGGGGTTCCTCTCCTTGATCCTAATGCTGCTGCTAGTTGTCCCCAGAGCAGGACCCCGAACACAGTGAACACATTCTCGCCTCAGGGCCTTTGCACATGCTGTTTCTTTTGCCCAACGGCACACGTGCTACGCCCTTTCTTCACTCACAATCTAACCTACCCTTAAGTATCCCCTCTCTCAAATTTCCTCCCAGGCACCCCCTCCTCAAGGGTCTCCTGCTGCTGCCAACTCCTCTGCCTCCTACTCCTCATCTTCCTTCGTTGCTCCTGACAATGCCTAAAATGGCGCCCTGTTTCCTTGTGGCTTATCTGCCATCCACTGGCACCTCTGCACTGCGGGGGCAGAGGATGGGCTCGGCCCGCTGGGGCCAGCCCTGTGCCTGCGTCTGGGTGGGAACTATAAATATTCCCGAGCTTGAGTTCGGAAGAGAGCTTTTCTTAGACCATGAATTGTGATCAAGGAAGGAACAGTGACAGAATTTGTATAAATACGATCATTACCAGAAATGAAAAGTCTGACAAAAAAAGGGTGTTTACAACGGCTTAAAATACCTCACACCTGGGAAGAAGTCTTTTGGGGGTGTGAAAAAACTGAGAAATTGGACTCTTTTATGTTTTGAAGACTTGCCTACTTGGCAGCTACTTAAAAAAAAAAAAAAAAGAATCAATGGCGTGGGTAGGAGGCTCCCAGCTCTCAGCGGACCCACCTATCAGCTTGGGGGAAACGTCTCAGGCGTGTTTAGAGCAGAGGGCATCTGGAGCAGGGGCTGACAGTTCTCGGATGACCTGCGGTTGAGGCAGAGTTGATGCAGAAAGTCACCAAGGCTGGTGTCAGCAGGGAGGTGCTGGCCTGACCATGCTGGATGTGACGGGAAGGTGTTCTGCCATTTGTGGCATAGCCACTTGGTGCCTGGCGGGACCTGAACCTTTTGGCAGACCCAAGCGCCACTGGGGTATTAAAGCTTCAGCTGGACTCGAGTCTTCCCTGGGGTTTGCCCACAATCCAAGGAGAACTCCATCGTCCAGACGCAGCATCAAAATCCCCCGGCATCAGCTCAGGGGTAAGCATGGTGGAAGCTGCAAAAATCTTTATCAAGGTACCTGGGCTGGCTCCTCCTTAAGTCTAAGTCTATGAGCTGTAAGAGCTTTGTGGCAAGTGAAATCTTTGGCTAAGTTGCTTTATTCACCCATTCAACCATCCTTTATCCATCATCTGTCATTTATCTATCATCCACCCATCCAACCATCATTCATCTACACACTCATCCATCCATGCATCCATGCATTCATCCATGCATGCATCATCCATTCATGCATCCATCCACCCATCCATCCACCCTTCCATCCATCCATCCATCCATCCATCCATCCATCCATCCATCCATTAATCCATCATTCATGCATTCATGTATCCATCCATCCATCCATCCATCCATCCATCCATCCATCCATCCGTTAATCCATCATCCATCCATCCATCCATGCATTCATGTATCCATCCATCCATCCATCCATCCATTAATCCATCATCCATGCATTCATGTATCCATCCATCCATTAATCCATCATCCATCCATCCATGCATTCATGTATCCATCCATCCATTAATCCATCATCCATCCATGCATTCATTAATCCATCATCCATGCATCCATGAATCCATTAAACCATCATCCTTCCATTCTTCTAAGTCACAATCCTTATTTACATCCATCTACCCACTAACCCATCAGTCCACATCTTCTATCAATCTATGTCCTTATCCATATACACATCTACTACCCACCCACCATCATCCATACACTACCCATCCACTGATGCCCCCTTCCCCCTGCCCTTATCTGTCCAGCTCACAAACCCATACTGGCATGTAGTAGGGAGTGGGCACTATGCTAAGCAGAGCTACGTTGAGCCCCTCGAGGCACTTACAGTTCAGTCAGGGGGACACACTTGAGATGGATCTTTTGCTGTGTCATGAGATGGATGTCTTGAGGTTAACGTGCCAAGGGAACAGCAGGGCCACTGAGAAAGCAAGTGGAAGCTCCCACGCCCAGCACTTAGCCCCCAGGAAGTGTCTGGTGAGGGATCTTGTCTTCCTTGAATCTCGAATGTGCTTTGACTATGACTTAACATGACGCATGCGATGGAATATGGATGTTTGAAGTATGAATATAATTCATTAGCTGCCTCGTTCCCCAACAGCACATCACTTCCAGGAGAGCAGCCACTGCTCCTGCCTGCTGCCCTGCTTACCTGGGAGTGGTGGCTGGCACACAGTAGGTGCTCAACACACATTCACATGCTCCCTAAGCGCGCTTCTGTTTCTGACCCTGGCTGTGTCTCCTACACGCTGCCATTCTCTCGCCTTGGAAAGTGTCAGTGCCCTTGAGTCTGCAGATTTGCTTCCCAGAGCTTCCACAGGACCTGAAATTGCCATCACTCCCACCCCCCCTTCTCCATGCTGGCTCCTGGAATCTGCAAGCTTTGCCTACTGGTGGCTTCTCTTCCCTGCTTCCCTGTAACTTTATCCTGTTTCCTTATTCCCAGCTGAAGGCTCATGGGAGCTGAGCCCACCCCTCTGCCTCAGGGGAGATTGCCAGCATGCGGCCCATGACCAGCCCTGCCCTCCTGGTCACCAGTGCAGGCTCAGAGAGATAAGAGCAAGAGTCGTGGGAAGCCCGAGATGCTTCAGGCTGAAGAGGAC
>PVHY01029537.1:0-14193 GCA_004024945.1 Uropsilus gracilis | reverse complement strand
GGGGGGATGGGGGGGGTCTGTAGGGGTAAGAAGGCCGGTCAGTTAGGATGTTTTTGCATACAAGTAAAAGAAACTTGGCTTAAGTGGCTTGAACAATAAGAAGCATTTACTATCCTGCAATAAAGGAATCCAGAGGCAGCATGTATGCACAGTTGATGAAGTCAGCAAATCAGTAATACCAAAGATTCAACTTCTCCATCCGCCATGTAGCCACCTTCAGGTAGTCAGCATTGTTCTCCCTCACAGTGTGCACACTTTCAGGCATCATGTCTTCCCCATCATCAGAGCCCACACGCCCCTGAGTTTTAGGCGGCATTCGGAACACTTGGATATGTGAGTATTTTAATTATGTTATGATTTTACTTTAATCCATCCAGTAGTCCGGTGGGTTAAAAACTCCTATTTTACAGATAGAGACATCAGAACCCAGAGAGATGAAGCCACACACTTAGAAAGTGGTGGGACCGGTTTGAACCCAAACAGCTAGTCTCGAGAGCTACAGTGATGTGCAAAGACTGGAGAAGATTGGTTACAAAGGCAAGCATGGCAGCGGCAAAGCCAGGATTCTGAGCGAGGGTCCCAAGTGTTTCCCCTCTGTTTCCTGCGGGTTATGTTTCCAGCGCTTTCTGGCAGAACTAGGATCTGGCAAAGCTCTGGAGCCTGACTTCATCTGCTATCTGTCATGTTCGAATCAGCCCTTGAATCAGAGCTCTGCTTCCAACAACAAAGCTTTCTTGGAGAAAGCATTCTTGGGTAGTTGGGGATGGCTGTTAGGTTTTGGAAGGGAGAGCGCTAGAGACAAGGAAGAAAGGAAGACCAGCAGCTAGAGCAGGAAGCAGGTTTATTAAAGAAACCTGGGCGGGCAGTGACGAACACATAGCCAGAGCCCAGTTTTGCAGAGGCTGCTGCTGAGTTGTGTGGCTGTATCCTTTCACCTGGTGCCAGAGTGGGGGCTGACCAGGCGGGACGGATCTGGTGGAGTTTGGTCAGGTATGTGATGGTTTTCCCTGATAGGTGATATTGTCTGAGTCAGCGACTCACAGAATGGGGATTAAGGTACAAACAGGAAGGAATTTGGGAGCCAGAACATCCTAGTAGGAAGAGAACCATATTTTCATCTGAAAAAATGCACTCAGTACTGGGCCTGGTTGTCCAGGTCCCTGCCCATTGCCAAGGGTGGAGAGGCCTTGCTTCTTTTCCCAGAAAGTTGTTCTGGATGCTTGGAATGGGGAGCTGCCTGACTTATTGAGAACTCATTTGCATTTGGGAAATGACTGGCAGTTCTTGGCAGTTCAATAACTCATTTTGGACTTGGGTTCATTCAATTTGGGATGGAAAAAAGTCACCTTTTGTGTTTCCTTAATTCACATTTTTTAAAGCTGTAACTTGGGGGAGGGAGCTGTCAGACCCGGAGTCTACAGGATGGTGGAGGGTCTCTTCCAGAATAAGGAGCCCTCTGCTTTATATTCTCAAGCTGCACTAATTTCTTCCCTGCAAGTGTGAAACTTAGGCAACAGACATGCAATGGTGTTTCCCATGATTGGTGAAGTATGTGCCAACAGGAACTCTAAAACTGTCTTTGCAGAAGAGAATTTCCCTGTCATCAGCATCAATTTTCCCTGCCATGGATGCTGTTTTTTTCTTCCCCCTCCTTCTTTTTGTTCTTTTGGTGAAAGTTTCCCAGCTCTGGCTTGGTTTATTACACCCTGCCCTGGGATATTTAGGGACCCCACAGCAGACCCTGCAGGGGCTGGGGAAGAAAGGTGAAGGCAAGCAAATCTCCCCCAGCTTGGGGCTGCTTAGTCATGTTTGGCTTTTGAGTAGCTCTGTGCCAGGACTGGCCAGCTGGGAGGCAGTCAGGCCATGGGCCAAGGGAGTCCCCATCGATCACACCAGCACTGAGCTCCTTGTAAATGTCGGGAGACTGGGGGTAGAGAAGAACCCCAGGCAGAGGCCTGGAGGGGCCACCAACTGAAACAGTAGCTAAAGGCTCTAGCTTGTTTTACAGACTAGTTGTAATTTAGTAATAACTAAAATAAATTCCTCTCACTGAGGTTTTGACCTGGAAGCCCCAAGAGGCAGGGAACTTAACTGTTGTAGTAACTCAGCCTGGTACATACTAGGCCCTAAATAAATACCCATGGAATGACTAGTGGTAGGAACTTGCCTACCACTTTGTTTTGTTTATCCTGGTCTGTGGTCCTACTGGAAGGAAGCTTTACGTGGGCCTGAATGATACTGGTTTGTTACCTTTGCAGCCCAGCGCAGCACATAGTAGGTGTTTGTGGCAGACACTTCCCTCTGGATCACAGAAAGAACCCCAGCTGTCCAGGCAGCCATGTCCCAGGAGATAGAGCAGGGCATTTCCAGGTTGATGGTGACAGTTCTTGCTCTCAGTTGGGGGGGAGGAGGTTTGGGAAAGGGCTCTCTCTGGCAAAGAGAGAGGCAGATGGGAGAGCTCCCTTTGTCCTTTTCCTTTCTTTCCTGCTTTGGATTTGTGGTGTCAGCAGGTGATATGACCAGGCAGCTGCCAATTCAAAGACTGAGGACCCAAATGCTGGGAGAAAAACCACTGTGAAGAGGACAGCAACAAGGACCCATGGGTCTTGATGACATCACCAAAGCCCTGAACCAGCCTGAGTCTGGATGTTGTGTTCACTGAGCAAGGCCTTCATGTTCTAAGGCACCAGTAGCCCATTTTCCTACTCTGTGCAGCCAAACGTATCCAAGCGGAGCCAGCACTCCGAGTTGAAATAAAAGCCGTCATTAATTGAACACTTACTCTCTGCTGCAGGCGGCTTCCAGGTGTTACTGCAGGAATGTTTGCTAAGACCTTGTGAGGTAGAAAGCCTTTACACTTAGCTCACAGATGAGGAGAACCAGGTCCAGAGAGTTGTCATTTATTAAGTGTCATAAAATTGTATTATCTTTCACTGTGGGGATGGAGGGGGAGAAACAGCCTAGAGGAATGTGAGGGAGAGACAGAAGGTGGGTTCTGTCCACAAATTTGGGGACTTCTGGGTGGTTTTATTGGCAGTGTCAGCCCATTCTTGGATGACTATGGGTGTGTGTGGGGAGTAGGGGGGAGAAGTGGGGGGGAGAGGGAAAGAGGTGAGAGAGATCTTTGAAGTTGAAGCTAATTTTTCTTGGTCATGCATTGAAGGGACTAATATTTGATGAGCACCTACTAATGTGCCAGTTATCTGTGTCAGTACTTAATTCCAGTGATTCTCAACTGGTGGCTCTTCTGTCCCTCAGTGACTATGTGGCCATGACTGGAGACACATGACAGTGGGAAGGGAGTGCTACTGGCCTCGTGGCCCCTATAAGCTGCTAAACATCCTACTATGTGCTGTATGACCTCCCGCATGAAATTATCTGACCTCCAAATGTCAAGAAAATCTGCTTGATGTACAATTTCCCTTTACAGAGACTCCCATTTTACTGATTAGGCAACTGAGGCTCAGGACAGTGAAGTGTCTCGATCAGGTTTAACTGCATAGTACAACTAGGTTAGGGTGCACATACAAGCCTGTATTCTCTCACAGACGTGATGCCCCCACATTCCCCTTTCTGCTTCCCCCTTGTGACACATTTAAAGAAAAGGCAAATGGGACTCAGAGAGGTGCTGTGACCAGTGTACGGTCACCCAGCAGAGCTACTCCAGGGACTGCTGATAACTTCAGGACCTTTTCATCTTTTGGACACCAGTGGCTACACTGAAACCTGGCAGGCTCATATACCCCACTCCATTCGCTCTCTGCCCAGAGGAACCTCACTCACCCGAGGCCAAATGCCACCCTGTTCATGATCCCTAAGGAATAAAGCTCCAAGAAGGCAGAACTCACTGCCCCTGTGTATTTCCCAGCATTTACCTAGCAGTAATCATCCTGGGTATTTGCCACAGATAACAGATCGTTAAGCTAACCAGCCTAACGGATGATTACAGTCTAGAAGGAAATGCATGAATCACAGCAGAGCAATACACTCTGCCTGGCCAACAGGAGCAAGCTAGGGATTTTGTGGACAGCTTGGACAGTGGAGCCAGGCCAAGGGAGCAGTTCATACACTCAATAATGAAGCACAGAGATTTATAGACAACGTCCCAGGTGCCCAGCTCTGTTCCAAGTACTTCCAGTGGATGAACCAGTAACAGTGTGGGCGACCCTGTGAGCTGGAGCCATTACAAACCCCATGGTGCTGATGAGCACACTGCTCTCTTGAGGCAGGAGCCCAGCCCAAGGCCACCCAGCTAAGCAAGGGAGGGCGCTGGGATTTGAACCGGGGGCAGTTGACTCAAGAAGTCCCAAAGCTCTTGGGTGTCGCCATCCCTCCCTCTGGGGAAGATGAGGACATGTATCAAGCAGTTGACTTATGAGCAAGGTCACACAGAGCAAGTAGCCTGGACCAGAAGCTGGGGTTTCCCAAGGTCTTATCCTCAGCCGGGTGGGGGTGGGGGTGGGTCGGGGGTCGAGGGTGGGGGAGTAGATGTCAGAGGAGCAGGGGCGGAGCAGCTGGCATTTGATTATAATAGGGAGAGGGCCGGGCATGGTGACGCGCGCCTGTAAGCGCCAGCCTAGGAAGCTGCGGCGGGGACCGGGATCGAGGTTCGAGTTCTCCGCGGAGCAGCACAGCAAGACCTAGTTCCAAAAAATTAGCTGGGCGTGGTGGTGCGCGCCTGTAATCCCAGCTACCTGGGAAGCTGAGGCTGGGGATTGCTTGAGTCTGTGGTACCCTGGGCAACGTGAGCCTGCGGTTCCACAGGCAAAAATAGTGAGACCTAGTCTCAAAAAAACAAACAAAAAAACCAATGGTGGGGGGAGAGAGGGAGACACACACAGACACACAGAGACTCACACACACACTCACGGCTTCCTTCCCAAGGTCGTGGCAGCGCCCCAGGGCACCTAATGGCTGGGTGTCCCAGAGGCCGTCCAGCCCGGGGCAGGGGTCGCCCGTTGGCTCCCCGGGGCCGGCCGGGGCGCGCGTGGCGGGGTGGGCTGGCTCCCGAGTCGCCGCGCCGCGCCGCGAGCTCTCCCACCTGTGTCCACTCGGCGGGGGCAGCGGCCGCGGCCGGCCGGTCTGCGTGCCTGTGCCTGCGCGGTGGGCGCCGCGCGTGCCGGGCGCGAGTGGCGCAGCCCGCGGCGGGGAGGGCGCCACGCGTCTGGGAGCCCAGCGTGTGCTCCGGCCTCCGCGGACGCGCCGGCCCCCCACTGCCCCCCTCCCAGAGGGTTCCCGCCGCAGCGCCCCGGCAGTCCCCGAGCCGAGTTTCCGACGTCGCTGCCCGGCGCGGCAGCGCTCCTCCAAGGGACCCCGAACGCGCGCGGCGCCTGTGCGGCCGCAGCGCCGTGTGGCTCTTGGCAGACGCTCCCTTGGCGCGGGGGCGGCGGCGGCGGCGGCGGCGGCGGCGGCTGACTGCCCGCCGTCTGGGAGCCCCGAGGGCCGGCCCCTCCCGCCCCTCGTCCAGCCTCCGCGCTGCCTCCGCCCCCGGCCTTGCCGCCCGCCCCCAGGCCCGCCCGCCGCGCCGTGCGCGGGTCCTGTCGCTGAGCTGGGCCCGCCAGGCGCGCCCCGTCCGGGATGGGGAACCTGGGCGCCTGACTGGCCGTTCGGCGCGACGTCCACGCGGGGGAAGGAGCCGGGCCGCGCGGCCGCGCTAGCATGGAGGGACCCGGCGGCGGTGGCGGCGGCGGCGGCGATCCCAGCGGCGGCGGGGCTGGGGACCGCGCTCACCCAGACCCCCGGGCTCACGGCGCCGCTGCGCCCAGCTCCGGCCCCGGCCCGGGCCCCGGCCAGTGCGCGGCCGCCCGGGACTCGGAGCGCCAGCTGCGCCTCCGCCTCTGCGTCCTCAACGAGATCCTGGGCACCGAGAGGGACTACGTGGGCACCTTGCGCTTCTTGCAGTCGGTGAGCGCCGCCCCGGGCGCGGGCGCAGCCTCCGCGGGGGCCTCCCAGCCTGTGGCCGCCGGGCGCGGGGGTCGCGAGAGTCGCCGCGGGGGTGCCCGCGGGGCGCGCGCGGCGGGGGCAGCCGGGCTCCCCGCAGCCGCGCTGTCGCCTCCCCGGGAGCCTGGGGTCCAGCGCGGACCCCGCGTCTCCCGCACGGCGTCTCCCCGGCGCGCTGCCCTTTTGTCTCCCGCCCTCGCAGCCTGGCGAATACTTTTAAAATTAGTTACATCCGCGAGGCAGGGGCCGGGGGACCCGGGCGCCGGCCGCGCTCGCGCTCGCGCCTGCGTTTCTTCCCCGGGGTTTCTTCGCCGCCTTTTGCACCGCCGACTGCTCATTTGGGGTGCACCCTAGAGAGCCGGGCGCTCAGCGTCCCCCCGCGCGGGCAGAGCAGGAGAGAGCCCGCAGCCCGGGCGACGGACAGACCGATGCACCCCCAGGGTGAGCCCGCTTCTCGGTGGACACTTGGCCGGAGCTTGAGGGGGGCCGCGTTGGGGGCCGCGTTGGGGGTCTCCCCCCACCCCGGTGTCTCCAAGCTAGCTGCACAACCTCGGGTCAGATGTGCCAGACAGCAGCCGGCCTTGCCTAGTGCCCGCTCGCCTGTGTCAGGAGAAGGCTGACCCTTCACGAGTGGCCCCTGAAGTGGGGACGGAGTCTCCCATCCCTTTCCACGGCAGCGTTTGCTCCAGAGAGGTTGAGTCCCTTGCCCAGAGTCACACAGCTGGTCCATGGGGAGACCTGGCTTTGAACCAGCAGCCCTAGCGCCAGCCGTGCTCTATTCTAGCCATCCCTTATTCTGTGCTGCGTTTCTTTCTTTTTTTTCTGTGACAGAGAGGAAGGAGACACTTCCCTACTCTCCTAGGAAGTGAGAAAAGTGGCTCTGTGTGTGTGTGTGCGTGCGCGTGTGTGTGCGTGTGCGTGTGTGTGTGTGTGTGTGTGTGTGTAGGGGTGGGACTGGGGCCAAGCCTGGCTGGAAGTTAGGAGGCTCCGAGGGCTTTAATCTCCGTGCCTCCTGCTGGGACCTCATTTACTCCCTTCTTAGAGCTAGGAAGTCTTTTAATCCCGTTCAGGAAGGGCTGGTGGGGGCGGTGGCGGTTCCTTTAGAGACCCCAGAGGCAGGCTGTGCAGCTCTCTGCCTCTGGGGAGCGAAGCCCGGCCTGGGCCTGGGCAACCTCTGGGCTCACTTGGCTGGGGGGTGCAGTGGTGGCTGTGTGAGTTCCAATGCAGTCTTCTCCCGAGAGGAGTGTGAGTGTGCGTGTGTGTAGGGAGGGTCAGAGGCACTGAAAACCATTTGGCTACAGGGCCCTTCCAGAAAGGCCTGGGAGACCTGGTTGGCATTTCTTTTTCATCTCTCATTTTTTTTTTTTCTAAAAGGAATCTGTTCAGTTTGAAGCTGGCAGTTTCTGAATTAAAGATGCAGACAGTCTTGGTTATACCCGAGCAGTGGCAGATTCTAGGGGACGCCGCGATTTTCCTTCTGAGCCTTTCCTGGCTCTTCAGCCTAGAAGGGGAAGAGGAAAGACAAACCAGGTTTAGTGAACGGGAAGGAAACGATCCCTCTCTCCCCCACGGCCGGCCCTCGGTGGTGTGGTGTGTTTCAGGACAGATATAGATTATGCTTGACTAAACTGTGGTTTTCAATTGTCCGTGTGTAGAATCCACGGAAGCTGGAATAATGGAAATTGATTGGGACCAGCCATTCTTAGTGGGAAACGGGAGGAAAAAGAAGATTTCGCCACTGCCCTGCTCTCTCTGGATACTTTTAATTGCCTGAGCTCATAATTTTTTTTTTTCTTGGTTGACCTCTTGGTTCAAGATGAGCTGGTGCCCATGTTGACATCTTGGGCTATTCACTCCTGACCTGATCCACCGCACCTGGTTTGGGAACAGCGGGAGGCAGGCTTTGCCCCTTGGGTTCCACGACAAGTGGTCCCTGAGTAGCTGGAGACTGTGGTTCATGAAGACCCCGGGCATACAGCTTCAGGAACTGCTAATTACCAAGGCTTCCTGCAGCAGCGAGGCTGGCAGCCTGCAGGCTGTGATTCTCTGTCTTCCTACTCTCTCCTCCCAGCCTGGATACTTGCTGAAGGGATACCCCCTCCTGCCTCCTGGCTGGGAGGAATGCTCAGTAATCTCCCTGGTTTTAATTCCATGTCATGAGGCAGTCTTGAAGGTTTGCCCTAGCCTGCTGCCTCTGGTTTGGAGGTCCTGTCACCTGTAGGAACGAAGTCTTTGTGATAGACTTCAGAGCTGTGGAAGAGGTGTCAGGTCCAGGTTCCTGCCCTTGAAGAGGGAATGGTTGAACCAAGAGGTGGCAGAATGGGTGTGCACAAGAACCCAAGTACAGGTGGACTTTGAACCATGCTCTTTGGGGTCAAGTCTTTGGGCTGTGTGACCTTATGTGAGTGTCTTACCCTCTCTGAGCCTTTCTGCATCAATAAAATGTGTGATGATAATAGGTCTATTTTATAAGGTTATGTAAAGATGTGAGTTAGAGGAAGATCTAGAAAATAGATCAGTACCCAGCAGGTTGTAAGGTATTTAAGTATCAGTTATCATCACTAATTATTGTATTATATGATGGCTGAATAAGGCGGATGATTGGGATTACAGGATCCTAGCATCCAGTGAACAGAGACTGTTATGGAGGACTGCCTGGAGGAAGTAAGATCTGAGTAAGCACTGAAAAGAGGATGGACTCTGAACACATTTCCTTTTTGACCCTCCAGACTCCAGCCACAGGAACCAGTGGTTTTGTTTGGTTCCGGGCCTTGGGTGCTATGGTTCCTCCAGAATCTCCCCATCTTTCCCCACTTCACGAACTAGGTTATACATGTGCCTACCCCTGTCAAAGGAGGACCTATGACCTTGGTGTCTCTGTGTGGGTCTACTGAAGAGTCGAGGACAGCGCTCTGCTAGAAATGCTGGGTCCTGCTCAGGGATGCTGTCAAGATTGCCTGGGTTCCTTGGAGCTCACCACCTGGAAGCCCAGGCTGACCTGTGTGACTGGTGACCTTTGCCTTTGGGGCCAACAGCATCATTTGCCCCCTGAGCACTACAGATGCATCAGCTCATTTGATCTGCCCAGCACCTCTGAAAAGGGAATGTTGTTGTGATCCCCATGGACAGATGAGAGAACTGAGGCCAAGGTAGTTTCATTGAGCTGCCCTGGGTCATGTTGGCAGCCTTGCCAGGGTGTGGTTCAGGCTGCTGACCCCAGAACTCAGGTCCCTGCCCATGTCAGAAACTGTCTCTGGCTTACAAAGAGCTTGCAGATACTTTGTTACAGGGGCAGGGCTGGGATTCGAACCCAGGTCTGTGTACCTGTGTTGTGCTTCGGTGGTTCCTTGACCTCTAGAATGCCTGCTTTTGCCTCTGCAGATGAGGCAGACCTGCAAAAGGAGGGACATGACACTCTGCCCGTCACTCCTCTGTGCCCCGTGTCTGTTCACGGCTTGAGGGTTGAGTGTGGGTTTCTAGAGCCAGACTTTTTTGGTGTTCGAATGCTGGCTTCAGCCTGCACCGACTGTAGGCAGAGCAAGGTGTCTCCCCATTTGTCCAGGGGCATAGTGTCACACCTGCATCCTGGAGGGATGCAAAGCTTGGATGAACCTGAAGTTTCAACTCTTTGGACTGCAGATGCTCAGAATGCTATGGTGGCTCTTTTGGGAGTGTGTGCAGCATTTTGGGGAAAATAAGCTTGTCTGTTTGGGGTTCAAACAGGAGGAGGCTGAGTGAGCCATGGCCCTACCTACCTTTTAGTTGGCTTGGTTTGAGGTTCTTGCCTGCAAAGCTGGAGAGAACCCAGGGCCAGGTACTGCTGTGTCCCATGATGGGTATGGCATTGAATGGTGGGAGGAAGGAGGGACCTGGGGAGATGGGCAGAGAGACCCCTGAGGGGGAGGGTCATTCAACACTTCTTAAGAGCTCCCCTTGGGGGCAGAGACCCTAGGTGACAGGTCTCCATCCCTATTACTTCCAGGCAACTTTCTGCCAGCTGGGGCTGGGGTCCGTTTAGATCAGGGAGTGTGGACCATGAACTCTGGAGGTTTTTTGTGGTTCTGCTTTTTTGGGGGTAGAAGACCAAAGGCTTGCTTCTCATTGGAGCTCTCTACTGCCAAAACAAGAAACTGTGGCTTTGTGTTGTCATTGGTTTTTGTGTTTGTGTTTGTGTTTTTTTTTTTTTTTTTAAGATTCTCTACTCCTTGTCTTACACTTGGGGAGAAGAGCCAGGGAGGTGGCGGTGGGTGGGGAGCTGTCATTGAAACAGAACCACATGCCACTCAGCGACTTGGGCGAAATTCTGTTGTCACCACTGGTGAGAAGTGCCTTTAGCACAATTCCACCTGGGGAAGATGCATGTTGTCCACTTTGGGAATCCCAGCCACCTGTCCAGGATGTGGGTGCCATCACAGGAACTTGGAGAAAGGTTGGGAGGAAAGGCCAATGGAAAGATGAAAGAGGAGAGAAAGGATGCTCCTTATCCTCTTAACATAACGTTATGCATGTGTATGCAAATGTGTTTTTTAAGCAACACTGACAATTTTCTGCATGGGTATGAGACGAAGGCAACAGTTGTGAAAATAATAACTGGATAATAGAGTGCTATGTCCTTGCAGTCTCTCTTTACCAGTTCAAAAGTTCCAGGTGTTGTGGTTTTCTTCACAAATGAAACAGAGACTCAGAGAGGCCAAGTCAGTTTTTCAAGATCACACAGCTCTGATGAGCTGGGAGTCAGTCCACTGTTTTTGTTTTACATCACTATCCTGAACTGACACGACATGATGCCACGACA
This sequence comes from Uropsilus gracilis, assembly GCA_004024945.1. NCBI lineage: Eukaryota > Metazoa > Chordata > Mammalia > Eulipotyphla > Talpidae > Uropsilus > Uropsilus gracilis. Next base: position 3,458 of record PVHY01029537.1, on the reverse strand, counting down.
CGATACTGCAATCTGTGACCAAACTCGCTACTTTGTGAGACCTCTAAGCTGCCCACATGGGTAGGAAGTAGCCGAAGGTCCAAATTTTCTGAACTTTGGGGTGGGGGGCAGCCTGGCCAGGCCGCGTTGTGTTGGGTTGAACACCACCAGGAAGTCGATGAAAATCTTTTGATGATTAAAAATGTGGCAGCAGGAATTAAGTGGCACCCCTCTTGTGTGGAGGTCAGACAGCCATGGAAATGTAGACTCAGACAGAGAGGAGGCTGTTTCTCTCAGCATGCTGGGTTTAGGGAACCCCTGATGGAAGTCAGGCAGGGCCCCACGGCAATCAGCGGAACAGCTGTGGTCCCCATGCTTATGAGAAGAGGGGGCCCCCGCACAGGCACTGGGATGCGTGTGTTAGTTTAATTTTAAGATTATTCTGGTCTTCGCTCTTCGAGCCATTTGTCTGGCAAGTCAAGAAGAGCTGGTCAGGCTTGGAGCACCTGGCTTCTGGAGACTTTGGGGCTCCCCTGTCTGAGCGTGTCCCCCTTTATTAGCGAGCAGACCTCTGGGCCCGAGAGCCACTCCCTCCCGTGAAGAAAGCCACATCCTTTTGCCTTACAGCCCCTTCTTGGAGGCTTTCGCAAGATGCACAGGTCACGCAGCAGATCATGCTGGCTGCAGAAAATGTCACTTTTCAGATGTTTTCCCCCAATAGATACGGGCTCTTGACACGAGTCCTGTGGGCAGGTGGGTGGTCAGGTGGGCTGACCCTCAGGCCAGGGTGTGGTGTCCACCAGCCTCCTTCTCCAGGCACAAGTCAGGGTAGAACTCATCTTGCCCCAACGTTTTTGACAATGGAACCTTGGCAGCAGGCTGGGACTTTTCAATCTTCTGGCTTTGCAGGGGAGACCACTGGGAGCCCACCCTGCAGATGTTGTGCTCCCCAGAGGGAGGGGCATGCTAGTCAAGCTGGGCCACACCCCCAAAGCCACCATTGCAGGTACTGTGTCAACCACGACGTCCTGTTCTTTGTTGTGGGCAACTGTCCTGCTCACGGTGTAACGGCATCAGTGATGTCTTCCTATTAGCTGAGCGTTAGGTACCTGGTTTCACTACTGAGTGCCCTTCTCCCCTGCTGGGACAACCAGCAACATCCCCAGTCATGGCCATATGTCCCCGAGGGGCCAAAGCTGCCCCTGACTGAGGACTCCAGACCTGCCTTTGCCCACCAGGGCAGCTTTCATCAACTCTGGCACATTCATGTGCAGGTGTAGACACAGATGGAGCTCATGTCTGTATGTGCAGCTTGCTCTTGCCCTCCCAGCAGATTTTGGGGTGCTCTGTCTCGTGCCTCATGGCACAGAGGGTGGACTCTGGAGTCTGGTGCCTGGGTTGGACTGCAGCTTCTCCCTGGAGCTCCCTGGGCAAGTCCCCTGACTGCCGTGAGCCTTGATTTCCCCATCAGCAAAAGGGAGCTGGTGTTTCCCTCCCAGCGCTACTTGGAGGAGTGAGTGCAGTCACCCAAGTGCCCCTGAGTGTGGGGGAGCTCAGGACTCCCCTGTATCTGCCACAGCCCTCCTGGCCTCTGAGAGGAAGCTCTTGGGAGGAAGGGAAGTACTCTGGTCTCTCAGCCCTGGGTGGGTTTCTCATTTATTTGTATGCTCCTTGAGGACCAGAAGGGACCCTGCTTGCCCCGCTTTTGTCTTGCGGCCGGACACTCAATCTGTGTTTACTGCCTGGTTCCTTCCCCAGGGTGGATCTGACAGATGATCCTTTGATTTGGGGCCAGGGGAGGCAAGGCTATTTCAGGCTTGTGGAAATGGGGCCACGAAGTCTGGTGAAGGCAGGTGGCCTTTGCCACTGGGATCTCGATCCTTCTCCTTTACTGGGGAAGGTGGGCGGCCTCTGCAAGGCACTGGGAGGTGCCAGGTCCCAGTGACATCGGGTATAGGAAGTCATGCTTCACTCACCAGTTCCTTCAGTATGTGGCCGTTAAGCACCTCCTCTGTGCCTGATACTTGACAAGCTGCTGGTTTGTGGCGAGAGCAAGATGGACAAGGTCCCTGTGATTGTGAAATCTCTAGGCAGTACCAAAAGGCATCACTTGAGAAAGTGTAGGCACTGTACTAATAATAACAACATAATTCCCTGTTGCCCTACTGTGTGCCAGGTACTGTACAAGTGCTTTGTGTTGATTGTCTCTTGAAGTCCTTGCAGCTGCAGTAGAGCTCGTCTTATTATCCATTTTGTGTGTGGGGAAACTAAGATCTAGAGAGGTTGAGTCATTTGCTTAAGTCCACACATTCAGGGAGTAGATGAGAAGGAAATAAAATGGGGCTTAGTTGGTGTCAGGGATGATCAGGAAGGCCTCTCTGAGGTGGTGGCGTCTAGGTGGAGTCCTGTGGAAAAGAAGGAGCCAGGTATGGAAAGGGTAGAGAGGTGTATGTTGCAGGTGCTGGAAGCTGCGTGTGCAAAGGCCCTGGGATCATTCTGGATCAGGATGGCTGGAGGGGAAAGCAGGGGAGGTGTGGGCACGCATGTCCGGAGCTCACGTGCATGGGGAGCAGTTTGAGTTTTATTCTCAGCCGGGTGGTGGCATGTTCAGATGGGTCATTGGAAATTCAGGACTGCACAGTGGTCTTCCCCAGCTCTCTGTAGCCACCCCCTTCCTTTAGCCTGGACCCCCACCCAGGAGAGAGGGCACCACAGAGCACCTGCTCCCAGACTGCCATTCCTTTCTGGACTTTGCCCCACCCTGTGGTGCTGTGTCGATGTCTACCACATCCAGAGAGCAGTCTGGGCCCATTTGTGGCCTGAAAGTGGCTAGACTGGGCGAGTGGCTGCTGGTGGGGAGGGGAGAGCTGTGAGTGTGTGATGGGTCCCAGCTTCCTGTGAGGAAGGAAGGTAGACACCTCTTTGTTTTCTCTTCAGGAAACTGATTTGCAGTGTTTTATTGGCACCTTGAGCTCCACCCTCCCCTCACAGCCATCACAACAACCCTCAGGGCATAGTCTCTCTGTCCTCTGCCCTGTGTCTGTGTGGTGAGTGGGGAACACATTTTTCCAGACCCATTTCACAGGTGGGAACACTGAGGCACAGAGGGGCACACTGTCAGGAAAGGGCCAGGACTGTTGTAGCTGCCACCTCTGCCATCACATTGTTCTCCACATATGACCAGAGAGACCCAGCTGGGATCTCAGCTGCTGCTCAGCTTCTGTGGCTCCCACCACCCTCAGTGTAAAACCTGAGTCCTCAGAATGGCCCAGAAAGTTCTACCTGAGCTGTCCCTGTGGCTTCTTCCATCTCCTTTTTACCCCTAATACACATTATGGGAATTGAGCTATGAGTCACACAGCAGAAGCCTCAGCCCTATAGGGCTCACCTCCGTGGTTTGGGCACATTTAGAATAGACTGATATCACTACTCTCACCCCCCCACCCCCAGCCTCCTTACAGCCACACCTGCACTTCTCA